>CM038681.1:166270858-166432195 GCA_021605205.1 Aegilops longissima | reverse complement strand
TTTTTCGTTAACTAACAAGGCAACCTTTTCTTTGTTACTACTAGTGAATCTGAAATCATTCTGGACAGACATAAAATATATCACTTCAACCCAATTATCGCAGTAACTATTTTAAAAGAAATTAGCTAGCTGCCCGTGCGTTGCACGGAACATCAAGATGCATTTGTATGAGTAGTTTATCTTGTGAGAGAAAAGGTTGACCGAGGGAAGGCCTTATTTGCGAACGTGGATAGGCGTGTGGGTATATTTTTTGCAAAATTGCCATAGTTTCTTTCCTATCCGTTAGATATAAATCCGACGGCCTATATTGCAGGATGGCACGCACACCATCATCACCAACTCTGTTTTCTACTCCCTCCGTCCGAAAATACTTGTCATCAAAATGGATAAAAAGAGATGTATCTAAAACTAAAATAAGTCTAGATACATTTCCTTTTATCCATTTTGATGACAAGTATTTCCGGACGGAGGGAGTATTTATCTTTTTAGAGATTTCAACAAGTGACTATGATCGAACCTTACCAACATACTCAAAAAAGTAGTCCATAATTTTGATGTTACCCTCTTTTCTTGGCGGTGCAGTGCCATCTAGATACCTCATAAATAAATCACGGACAAATCTGACCCCTTCCTGAAAAGACATACAGAGAAAAATGAGTGAATCTACACTCTAAAATATGTCTACATACACATCCGTATGTTGTAGTCCATTTGAAATCTGAAAAAGACAAATATTTAGGAACGAATGGAGTATATATAAGAGTAGACATGGAGATATATCTCCAGCATGGTCTACAACAAAATGTCTTGGGCTGGTTAGCGCGGATGCTCTAAACACGATGACATGAGTTCAATTCTATATTTTAACTTTATATTTTTATATTATATATTACTCTACTTATTTAATATATACTTCTTTTCACATCAGTCTCGACAGTGGAACCCTGAGTACTTAGAATACAAGATTAAGGATGGACTTGTTTTCTTTTAACTTTCTCATGACGGTTGTAGCCACCCTGCAAGTCACGTGTATACTGTACATGCAATAAACTTTTTATAGAGGGACAATCATACAGACAATTAACTCAAATGGATTGTATGTCACTCTATTATTTCCAGCTTAAAGAGCATCTCCAACGGGAGCCGTCAAATTTCCTCCCGCTTCCTTAAGCGGAGGACGACATCAAACGCTAGTGGCATACATTTTTACAACTCTAACCAACCATATGAAATTCGTGCAAACACGGACTGATTTCATATAAGCATGAAGGATTTCGTATAAAAAAGCCAGATCTTCATATAAACATGATGGATTTCATTACATTTTCATGAACTAAGAGGTGCCAATCCGGCTCTCTTGTATAATTAATACTCCCTCCGTCTGGAAATACTTGTCCTAGAAATGGATGTATCTAGACTTATTTTAGTTCTAAATGGCCGCCCGCGGATCCCTTTGTCTTCTCATGTCCGTCAGACACTTGCGGGGTCGACGAAGGTCCTCGGAAGAGACGGCAGCAAAGAAACCACCTGAATCTGTGGTCGCCGCCGGCGGTGGCCTTCATGGGTCCCAAGTGGCGGCGACCTCCCGTGTTCTACTTCTCCTTGATGATGGCGGCGGACACGGAGAAGCTGGCCACCGACTCGTCGCTCTCCACGCACCCGGCTTCTGTCTCTGCCTGCATGGCGCTGCCGCAGGCACGGGAGGCGCGCCCACAGACACGGGAGGCGCGACCACCGCAGACACTGGTGGCGCGGCACGACGCGGCAGCGACAATGCCCGTACCGGCGTGCTCGCCGCTGTGCCGGCGTGGAGCAACCCGCCACTCCTCATCGAGCTGAACTGGAGCGGCGAGTTGCTGAACCACGCGCCTGCTTGGGGCGGCAACTGGCTCCGTCGGTCCAAGCGAGGTTGGTGAAGCATCGAGCGGCCTCGCCCGTATCCGGAGGGCTCGGCGGGCCACCCAGCCGGGTAATATGCCGGAGAACGGCTCATCGGAAGCCATCGGAAGAGTGGAGAAAATGGTGAAGGAGGAGATGGGGGAGCTGCAGAGGGGTGCGATTCTTGCCCGCTGTCTGTCTGGCCTTGTGTAAATAGAGGGCGGACGGTAGGAGCTTGGCCGGCGTCTGGCCTCGTTTAAACTGAGGGCGGACGGGAGGAGCTCGGCCGGTGTTGCGTTTAATTCCGGCCCGCTCATGAACGGACGTGTGGCCGGAGTAGGATTCTCGGTTTGCATGCGGGTTTAACGGAGGGGTTTAATGTAGGCCCCAAGGCGCAATGGGCGGCAAGAAGATTATTTGATTTGACAGCAGTAGTGAGCCATCAAATCACAAAGGCCCTCGCCTCTCGTGAAACCGACCGAGCTTGACTTCCCTGCCCTCTAGCCTTTTAAAAAATGTATATACTCCACTTTTGTACAGTAGTAGTATCGATGGATTGCGCCATGGAGCAAAACTTGAAACTAAAAAAAAAGGTGGTATATATAGAGAGCGCTCATCGCCAAATTATGCATATAGTACTATTAAAAAGGCTTGTCACAATAATGGCGTCCAGCACAAGTGCACAACACACCCCTCAAATAAAACTAAGCACCCCGGAATTCTTTGACAAAACTAAGCACCCTGAAATTCTTTGACAACTAAACTGCTGGCTATATGATGTTGGCCATATATATTGTACTTATATAATGTGAAGAAACGAGTGGTAGTACTATACCAACTAAAAGATGAAATGTAAGAAATACTAGTATGTACGTACTGAAGAGTTAAAGTAACAAGAAGAAACATAACATAGTTCTCTGGGGCTCAAGACAACACACCCCTCAAATTAAATTAAGCACACCTGAAATTAAACTTTGCAACTATTCCGGTAGACACTGCATTAGAACCACCATGAGCAATGACACTGCCACCTTACTCGGAGTCCTCGTCCACGTCCTCGACTTCGTCCTTGTCCCTCTTCCTCTTGGCCGATACTTCTTTACTTGAACCGCACACTTGGCTGTTGCTCTTCATACAACCTTTGTAGATATTGAAGCAAAGGTAGCCATCCATTGCAGCGTAGTGGATGTGGTCTATATCTAGTACATTTCGCTGCCATGCATGACGATGAAACATGTATGGAGGTTTCTCCGGTTTATCGTCTGAAGGATGAACCATGGCTCCTGCCAGTTCAAGATTGAAGGTCGACGAGAGGACACCACCGATTCTTCCGGAGGTCGAAGGTGTTGCCTACAACAAGGACTATCTGACGCAGGACTTCTTTGTCGTTACCAAAGTCTACAGTAACGAATTTGACTAGGTTGCTCTCGAGGAAGTCCTTAAAATCCTGGCACTCAACGTCGGCATGGCATATGTGGTAGACCAAGCATAAGTCATGCACGCAAACCTGGATCACGGCGGGCTTCTTCCTCTCTTCGTCCTTTAGATCCTTCTCTCGTCCCAGGACTATGGTGTACTCAACATCTAGCCCAGCGACCCACTCATCATCTGAGTCTTCGAACATGCGTCTGAAGTGAGAAAGGCATCTTTTCACCGTCGCGGAAGAACGGGTGTAGATGACGTCGAACTCATCGCCGGTGATTGTTCTAACCTTGTACTCACTGCCGATCAGGGTGATTTGGGATGCCACGGATTTGGGAGGAGGGTTGGGATTAGTGGAACTGCCGTAATGTGAATGGACGGGACGACTAGGAGCGAACCGCCGTAGTATTGAAGGACGTGCGGGGACGAGTAGGAGCGAACTGCCAACGTGCAAACGGCAGGGTAGTGGCTTTCCATTCTCCCATGATACGGGCTTCTGAGAGAACTTGGATCTGAGATCGAACGGTTGCATGGCGTGATTCTAGACCTATGGGTGAATATCCTATCCTAGAGGGTTATTCTGCAAATTTTCAGCAACTTAGCATGCGACCGTTTGACCTCAGATCCAAGGGCTGTCAGCAGCCCGTATCGTGATCGCGCCTACCACGACCGTCGCGTCGCTCGTGCGGTCGCGCCCTTGGAGATTTACACGGTGCGTTAGGCTATCTGATGTTGGCATGTCATACATAGTCATCACTTAGTCACTCATACTATAACAAGGTTTTGGCTATAAGGTTGGCTATAAGTGTATTTTTTTACTTCTCTCTATCTCTTTCTTCGTACTCCCTCCGTCCCATAATATAATAACGTTTTTGACACTAGTGTAGTGCCAAAAACGTTCTTATATTATGGGACACAGGGAGTACTAGTATTTATTGCATTTGCCAAGGAGTGACCTCTTCCAATGAAATGGTGTTGCTAAGTTTGCTTCATTTAATTAGCTATAGACTCAAAATTGCCTTTTCACCTACATACACGCGCTTAGCACCGTTTCTTCCTTGGGTCACCAAACTAGTCTCTCTCTTCTTGATTAACTTGCCACACCAGACTTTATGCCTATGTGGCAAGCTTAAGCACCTGTAGGAGCAAGTAAGTACAATAGTGCGCTTTACATGGCATTTTGCATATGTGGAGGAAAGAGAGGCAAGGAAAAGTGGAGAAGTGGGCTCTCATGCAAGAGCCAGCCTCTACTACATGGTGGAGCATTGGGAGAGGCACTGTATGGAGGTGGTCAGAATCAGGAGACTCACGCCGGTCGAGCCCGAAGTTAAAACGATAATGGCAAGTCAAATCACGGGCCCCACCTGTCTAGCAAGAACTCATTGTCAAATCGCATAGCCCTACGTTTGCAGCAGCCTACTCCCTCGTCTTCTCGCATCTCTATCGAACCGACTAGGCGGAACTGCCCGCCTACAGCAAGAAAAGCCCCAGACAAGATACTCCTCCGCCTAGGTGACCAAGGTGGAGAGGAAAACGAGAGAACTTAATGTTTAGTATTTGCTAAGGCTGGTTGTAATGGTACTAGCCTTAGCAATTTTGATGAGGTGTCATAGAATTAAATGAAGAAAGAGAGAGAGAGTTAAGTACTATGTGTCATACATGGCAATAAATAAAGTACTACATGATACTAATATATGATACATGGCGCAGGAGTACTAAGTATTATTAATACAGTTTTGCTAGAACTCATCTAGATGAGATATAATTTGGTCTCATTCATCTTTTATAGCCATTGGATGTGATGCTATATAAGATGTGTGTGTGCTGACGTGGGTTGTATTTGTTCTTGTGCAACGAACTGACCACTGCATGTCATGTTTGATAGTCTCAAGTCATTAAAAGGATACAAGCCCCACATCTCTTCTTGCTTGATTCCTCTATTTATGTCAAAAAACAAGAAACAATGTGAGAGTTAATGCACTACGCCTATGTGTTTACTATTTGGTTTTCGTAAGATGACTTAATACTCACCTAGACGGAGGGAGTATTCGATTTGACAGCGGGCGGCGCAGTTCCCGATACGGCTTTAATGCAGACGAGGGAGGGAGTAGCGGTTCCCGATATGTTGAACGGCCAATGCATCCTCCTTCAATTAATGCATGAGGGAAGTAATGGGAGGAGGTCCGGGAAAAGAGGCTGCACGATGTGAATGCAACGCAGTTTGCCCTCATTGCCCTCATATAAAGGCGCCCCTCCATTCCAATGCATCTACCACATCGTACGCACCTAAGCATTTGCCTAAGCACCTACACTAAGCACAAAAGAACTCACTCCAGACCCATGGCGGCGATGCCCATGAGCGGCCAGCGGCTGCGCCAGATGGTCCACGACGCTGGCATGCGGCATGGCACCGAGGATCGTCTCCAAACGGTGTTGGAGACCGGCTGGTGGATGGCCGCCGTCGATGCCAACTACGACTCTCAGTTGGACCAGATGATTGTTGCCACCAGCAACAAGTTCACCGTCCTCAAGAAGCTCACGCACGACATCGCCGTACTCCTGCAGCCCGCGCGCCCGGGCTCCTCATTGCCTGCCACCCTAATCGGCCTCCATGGCCGGAACCTGTTTCAAGCACTGGTGGCCCTGCGACGCCCACGACGCCACGAAGAATGTCCACTGAGGTCACGCCGCCGCGAGGCGCCGCCTGCAAGAATTCGCCGACCTACACATCCACGTACGAGCAAATCGTGTACATAGGTATCTACAAGGCCAGTGAGGACGCTACGACGTTGGCCTTCCTCAACCGGCTGGAAGCCTTGGATGCCTTTGCTGAGAAGCACCTTGACCTCGCCACAAAAGCTGCCGCTCCTTAGTCTCTGGTCGGTGGCCCGGCGCACTAAGTTGAGGAGGAGGAGGTCGTACGTTCCTGGATCCATCTTTCTTCTTGCCTTTTGTAACCACCACTGCGATTGCATCATCATGGCCTTAATTCTTATTGTTCTGTTGCATTCTCGTTCCAGTCAATACCGACATGTGCGATCCCTTTGCTTAATTATATGCATCACTGTAACTAGTACTCCATCCGTCAATTTATAAGTTGTGCTTACCTTTTCCATCAACTTCGTGCAACGCACGGGCATCTGGCTAGAAACACTAGAATATGTCTATATAATCCGTATGTGATAGTCCATTTGAAATCTCAAAAAAGACAAATATTTAGGTACGGAGGGAGTAATATATTAGGAGTATATCAAAACAATAGTGATTTATTTCAAGTTTGTGAACAAATACTACTATTCTACTACTTTGGATACGTCGCAACGCACGGGCACATTGCTGGTAAAAGGAAAAGGCCTGCCGCGTTCGTGTCACACCCCCACACGCCCGGGAATCGGGAGTACAACACGGCCCGTCCGGCACGACACATAGCTTAGGGAAGGCGTGTTGCCTAGCATTTTCACTTTCATGTGGGACCGCCATTGAGCAAACCGACACCCCGCCCGCCGCCGGGTTGGAAAACAGAAACGAGGGGAAGATCTAGCTGTAGCACGAAAGCCAAGAAATTTGGTGTCAGACGGGGCTCGTTGATAGAGTAGGAGCATTCAGTACTAGTACTACTCTTACTAGTACCAAGTTTGTACTCCTAATACTATATTACTAGTACTACCACTATACAACTAGTAGGTACGTGCACGACACAACATCATAGGAACAAAAAACAGGAAGATCTTGTTTTGGGTGATTTATCTTTTTTTCAATCAACGTAGTATGAATAATATGATGCGGGGGGCACCCATGAAGCTTATGTGGCTTGGTTGCATGGCTACGGAAGGTTAGAGAAAAATAAATAGATAATGTGTTTAGAGTGCATTCCACTAAATACATATACTTTGGATCCATAGCAACGGACCGGCACATCTATATCTATACCCACTATATAGTGTGTGAAAAACTTTGAAAGTTGGTCGTTGGATGAAGCCAATCCGACGGTACAAAGATGGAAAATCCGAGCACTACTGGCCGTTGGATATCATCCACCAGATTCTGCCACATGTATAATCTAGAAGACTCCATGGTTGAACTTAATTCATGACTAACTTTGCCACAACTAAGCTTAGGCAAAGTTATTAGTTCTTCAAAATGAGAGCCACAAGTTGGAAAGCCTAAGGGAATCTTGCCACATTTTTGTGTGTATGTCATGTGGGGCCTTAGTGTGGCTTGCCTAAGGTGTGGCTCGAACCAAACACTCACCTAAGTTAATCAAACTTGCCTAACCTTACATTCCACCAGATTTTTCCACATGTTAGAATCCAGAAAGCTCCATATGTAGAAGCATAATGCACAAACCACCAGAATCTCATGCGTGCAATGCATGTGTACCTTACTAGTACTAGTATGTAGTAGTAAGAAACAAATTCCAGTTTTGGCACGAGCTCGTACTGCGGGAGCACCACAAGGACTGCCGCAGGAGTTACATTTCCCTCTCGGGGCCCACGGGGCCGAACTTCAGTGGCTTAGTGCCTGGCCTATGCGTCAATGACATGCGGACCTTAAATGCGGTTGGCCCACATGTCATTCTCATGGTGGTGGCGTGGTTCGTGACTCACTCGTTCGAGATGAACCGACCGGTGGTGGCGTGGCTGTGGCGAGGGTGCCACAACTGGGCGTCGGGGCGTTACGAGGCGTAGATGGCCACACCGGCGGGTACTACCTGTAGTACATAAGTACTCCAGCTGAGGATTGATGCCCGGGACGAAATGTGTCACAGCCGCTGGATGAAAATTCGATGGTGCGGGAGTACGGATCGGAGCACAGCAGCGGAGCAGGCAAACCGCGTCCAATCGGGTGTGTATGTGGTAGAAAGTTGATGGTCGCCGCAGTTCAGCTAGCCCGCATGTCATGCACACAAAGGCAGAGGAGCGGTGGGGCCGAGAGGGATGAGGGGCACGTCGGGGGGATGAGGATCCCCTGACGCGAACAATTCTACCATTCTGTCACTGACATGTGGGACCCATAAGCGTGGCTCCCACCTGTCAGCGAATGAAAGGCAGGGCAAGGCAGTGATAGCCACGTCAGAGGATCCATGTCCACATCGGGGGATGTCGTGACGTGGGTTGGAGCGGCATCGTGGGAATCGCGTGTGGGTGTGGCAGTGGTAGAAACAAGAAACGTGATGGTCGCTGTGGTTCAACTTCCATGGACAAGTTGTCATGTCTGCTGACACATGTATATCAAAACTAGAGTGTTTATATTTCAAGCATGTGAACAAGTATTATTCTACTACTTTAGATCCATTGCAACGTACGGGCCATCACATTGGTAGTAGTAGTGTCCATCTCTATCTCTAGAGGCCTTCCCGCGTTCATCCTTTTTCTCTCATAAGATAAACTACTCATACAAATGCATCTTGATGTTCCGTGGAACGCACGAGGATGTTTCCTTGGGGGTCTCTCCAGCGCGACGTGGCAGTAGTTGCAAGTTGACGCCCCTTGAGATGCCGACATTGAGGGGCACTCGGATTTCCTCCGATGAGCAGGTAAGATGAGTTTGATCACGTAGTAAATGCATTCTAAAGAGTACTTCCGTGTCCATTTCCTAATTCTCCCCCTGCCCACTGTTTCACAGGTTAGGCTCGGTGCGAGTGGAGATTGGCTTGCATATGTACGTGAGGGTACCAACATCAATTTGCACAACATTTACAATGGTGACACCGTTCCCGTAGAACCTTTGTCCAACATTGGGATCGGCCATGCAACAGGCCACCGCATGAATTGGTACGATGGAACCACGGTGAGATTGAATAAGATAGCACGAACCTTGCACATGGCGGTCAAAGGCGGACCATGCTGTCTGCGGCCGATTTGTTGCCGTACGAGTAGGAAGATGTTGTGCTCCTTTCTAACTGCATCTTCACGGTGAGAAACCAGGGGACTTATTTTGTATGGGACACATCCTACGATATACTCCCTCTCTCCCAGTTTATTTGTTTTGAATATTTTCGTTTTATAAGTTTCAAATTCAAATTTAGAGCTCCCCATCACATGTTGAGATTACAATGTCCATTAAATCGTTGCGTGCATGTATAGTAAAGAAACAAATTCCAGTTTGGCACGAGTTCATGCTGCTGGAGCACCACAAGCCCTGGCGCAGGAGTTACATTTCCCTCTCAGGGTCGTCGGGACTGAGCTTCAGCGCCTTACTACACCTACCTTTGAGTCAATAACATGTGGACCCGATAGGTGACTGGTCCACATGTAATGCTCCCGTAGGCAGAGGGGGAGTGGGACCAAGAGGGGTGAGCCGCAGGTCGGGGGACGTGTGGTTTCGTGGGTTTGAGCAGCGTCGTGGGAATCGCGGGTGGCTGTGGTAGAAACTTGATGCTCGCCGCATTTTAGGTGGCCCACATGTCATGCACACAAAGGCAGAGGGCGGTCAAGGGCAGAGAGGGTGAGGCGCACGTCGGGGGCGTGGTGCCGTGGGTTGGAGAGGCGTCGTGGGAATCGTGAGATGAAACGTGATGGTCGCCGTAGTTGTACTTCCATGGACAAGCTGTCATGTCTACGGACACATGCACTGCATACCGACCACTGGAAGGAGTAGCAGAGAAAGCTATATATGCGGATAAATAGTTCCTTATAGTCAAGCGGACCCATGCTACTACTCTGTTGCACACCATCGAAATAGTCCATCTATATCAATATACGCCGAGAGGGAATAATTTTTTGACAAGAGAGGAAATAATTCTTCTTCTTCTTCTTCTTCTTCTTCTTCTTCTTCTTCTTCTTCTTCTTCTTCTTCTTCTTCTTCTTCTTCTTCTTCTTCTTCTTCTTCTTCTTCTTCTTCTTCTTCTTCTTCTTCTTCTTCTTCTTCTTCTTCTTCTTCTTCTTCTTCTTCTTCTTCTTCTTCTTCTTCTTCTTCTTCTTCTTCTTCTTCTTCTTCTTCTTCTTCTTCTTCTTCTTCTTCTTCTTCTTCTTCTTCTTCTTCTTCTTCTTCTTCTTCTTCTTCTTCTTCTTCTTCTTCTTCTTCTTCTTCTTCTTCTTCTTCTTCTTCTTCTTCTTCCTTCTTCTTCTCTCTTCTTCTTCTTCTTCTTCTTCTTTCTTCTTCTTCTTCTTCTTCTTCTTCTTCTTCTTCTTCTTCTTCTTCTTCTTCTTCTTCTTCTTCTTCTTCTTCTTACTCCCTCCGTTTAGGTGAGTATAAGTCACCTTATGAAAATCAGGTTTCCCCAAAACCTTTAGGCGTGGAGCATTAACTTCCTGCTCGATCCCCTCCCAGCCTCGTTAGCCAGCGTTCTCTTCCTCTGCTGCTGCGTTCTACCTTTCCATTTTTCCTCTTCTCAAGTGTGGAACGATCTGCATGCCATCCTTGATGCACCAGAATGACCACTGCATGCATCACGGCAGGGCGTTGATTGGGCATGCACGAGAATTTGGTTCTGCTCGCAATATGGATGATACCTGAACGATAAAGTGAACATGCATGCTAGCACAGGAGACCTATTTCCGCTATACAATACTGGAGTACTCATGTTCCTACTACTACTACTAGAAGTAGTAGTAGTAGTAGTAGTAGTAGTAGTAGTAGTAGTACAACTGTGGTACACTTGATGGTCAAAATACTATTCATACGGTCCTCACAGTGAAGTGACAACACCCTACCCTGACACTAGTCCAAGCGAGGCGGCGTGTTTGGGTTACCAAAGTCAGCCTCACCACATGCCTTTGTGCAGTCTGTCACCGCCACAGACAAGACATTGGCACCTCGCCTCGTCTCCCTCTCCGCTCCCATAGCACCACTCCATCTCCATCTCCTTCTCCGTCTCCGTCTCCGTCTCCATCTCACTGTGCCCCCGTGTACCTCGCCTCACTCGCCTCCCCCAGTACCACTATTCCCTCGCTAGCCGCTCCAGCACCGACATCCTTCTCCCCCGTAAATCAAGCCCCCTTCCAAACTCCACCATGGTCGATCGCAAACCGCGTAGCATCCATATGAGCCGCGATTGGAGCAATCTCCCCAATGACATCCTCGACCTCTATTGTTCATGTATGGATATGTTGACCACCCTGCGGCTGGCTGAATGCTCGAGGGACATGCACATGGCCATCGTCGAAGCGAGGCCTAAGCTTTTCAAGACACCCTGCTTGCTGCTATATGGTCTTGCGAGATTGGCTCACCATGATACGGAGGCGTGCATGATGCCCCTCGACTTCAATCCGATCTCCATTAGCCGAAACTTCTTTGCAGGTATGTAGTGTGTCGCCGTACATCATTTCCCTCGACATCGATCCGATCACCATCGCCCGAAACTTCTTGGCAGGTATGTACAGGGTCGGCATGAACTCCCACTGGATAGCTGCTGAGGGAGTCCTAGATTGGGGGGTGTCCGGATAGCCGAACTATCACCATTGGCCGGACTCCTGGACTATGAAGATACAAGATTGAAGACTTCGTCCCGTGTCCGGATGGGACTTTCCTTGGCGTGGAAGGCAAGCTTGGCGATACGGATATGTAGATCTCCTACCATTGTAACCGACTCTGTGTAACCCTAACCCTATCCGGTGTCTTTATAAAACGGAGGGTTTTAGTCCGTAGGACGGAGAACAATCATACCGTAGGCTAGCTTCTAGGGTTTAGCCTCTCTGATCTCGTGGTAGATCCACTCTTGTACTACCCATATCATCAATATTAATCAAGCAGGAGTTGGGTATTACCTCCATCTAGAGGGCCCGAACCTGGGTAAAAACATCGTGTCCCTTGTCTCCTGTTACCATTCGCCTAGACATTGGTGCTTTCATTGAGAGTTCCTCTGTGCCATCGCTGTCAGGAAGGATGCCTCATCCCGTCTTTAAAGACGACACCGTTGCTAAAGGAGCTTTCGCCACCGGCCAAACTCTCCAGCTAGGCGCTTTTCTTATGACCGCATGTTCGGCCGCCGTGCCGACGATGACTTCTCGAGTCATCGAAAGCAATCTTCACGTTAACTCGGAACCCGCCGAGTAGTTAGATCCGATGGAGCTCTCTTCCTTGAACGAGCTCTTGGATTGCATCGCCGCCCTGGGAGTCGCTAAAGACTACGATCACATCGGGCCTAAAACCGATCTGAGAGAGATTAACTCTCCCCAAGCTACCCGCCACGTCGCTGTGGTAGAGGAACAATACGGCGACTCTTCTCCTACCTTACGGACTAGCTATGTCCGGTTTCCTGACCCCTCCATGCCGGATTCCCGCGGAGGGGAGGACACCACTCAAGCCCTGAACTTAAAGTCAGGCAACGGGCTAGATTCATTGGACAACCTCCAAGAACCCCAAGCTTCCAAGTTCGGAAACTTCTTGGCCCCTGAATCTTAGATCGGACGGGGTTCGGAATTTAACTCCACCCGCCCACCCAAACATAAGTGATCTATCCAAAATCCAGCAAGAGCCCGGTGAAACAGTACATCATTACTGGGCTAGATTCCTCCTGGTTATGGACAGGATAAAGGACTGCCGCAAGGAGGACGCAATCTCACTCTTCTGCAATAATTGCATGGACAAGGGAATCCTAAACGCCATAAGTCGTCGTGAAATTACATGCTTCACTGACTTGGCGTCCATAGTAGAAAGTACTGCGCGATGGAGAGCGCCTGGAAAACCGAAATCAAATTTTGGGATAATCCGGCCCCGAACACGACCCTAGTCCGAAATAAAAGGGTGCATCATCACCAGGCACCTGGGTTACATACCAAAAAGCAAAAACCCCCAAAGGGCATGGAACTGTACTGGAGGGATGGCTCAATGGACCCTGCAAAATTCATAGCACAGAGGGCGCCACTCCAACTCATAGCCTTAGAGCATGTTGGATACTACGGCAGGTGGCCAAAAGTGGCGAAGAGCTCTTAGCTCCAGAGCACCAGCCCAGCAATACCAGTACGGTATTAACAGTCCTCGAGACTTTCACATCAAATAATATGCGGAAGCGAACACTCCGCAGCCTTGCCGAAGTCTACTAGATAGCAACAATAAATCCATGGAGTGACACGGCTATTACCTTTAACGCCAGTGACGAACCTACGTTCCGAACAGCCCGAGCACGAGCCGCATTGGTCCTCAGTCCAATAGTGGACGGCTTTCGCCTTACCAAGGTACTCATGGACGGCGGCAGCGGATTAAACCTCATCTACGAGGAAACCCTTCGAAAAATGGAAATAGACTGGAGCCGCATTGAGCGAAGCAGCACAACCTTTAGAGGAATAATCCCTCACGGGAAGCATGCTGTACAGAAAGATCACACTAGATGTGGTGTTCGCACGCCGGACAATTATAGGTCCGAGGAGGTCACATTCCAAGTGGCCCTGCTCAGAATGGATACCACGCCTATTAGGGCGAGAGGCATTCACAATTTTCAAGCTATACCTCATTACGGGTACATGAAGCTCAAAATGCCCGGACCCAACGGAATTATCACTCGCTAGTGACCGGACATAGCGCTCGCTACGAAAATAAAACAGCCGCACCTGCCCTTGAGGCACTATCCAAGCCCAAGTGGCAGAGGAACTCACTCGCACAAGCGCTCCACGGTGGACAGAGACGATGTGATACTCGATAAGAGATCCAAGTCCACCTCTTTAAACCGCGATTTAAATAGTCGATTCCAAGTCCATCCAACGGACCCTACAAAGACGGCCTCCATCGGGCACAATTAAACCCTGTTGTGGACACGCAGACACGAGAATTCCTACTAAAATTGGGACATTTTTTCCTGGCACCCTTCAGACATGCCAGGAATCCCACGCCGGCTGGCAGAGCACAGCCTAAATATCCTAAAAGGATTCAAGCCATTCAAACAAGCTCTTCGGCGTTTCTCCGAACCCAAGAGATAGGCCATGGGTGAAGAGCTAGCCAAACTATTGGAAGCCGGATTCATTAGAGACATTAAACATCCGGACTGGCTAGCAAACTTGGTAATGGTACCAAAGAAGGACAAATCCTGGCGCCTATGTGTCGATTTTAAGGACCTTAACAAGGCTTGCCCAAAGGATCCCTTCCGCGTCCCCCGCATCGATCAAATCATCGACGCTACCGCAGGACACGATTCATTGTGTTTCCTCGACGCATACTCCGGCTACCACCAAATTAAGATGGCAGAGCCAGACCAAGCCGCAACGGCATTCATCACTCCATACGACCCATTCTGCTTCAACACAATGCCCTTTGGGCTAAAAAACGCCGGCGCAACATATCAGCGCATGATTCAGACATGTCTGGCAAACCTGGTCGGCAAAACAGTGGAGGCATACGTAGACGATGTGGTCGTCAAATCCAAGCATGTCGAAACCCTAGTCGACGACTTGAGGCTCACATTCGATAATCTCCGAACGTATGACATCAAGCTCAACCCGGAAAAATGCGTTTTCGGCGTACCAGCCGGAAAGCTCTTGGCTTCATTGTACCCGGTAGAGGAATTGAAGCAAACCCAGCCAAGATCCGAGCTCTGTCACAATTGGATATCCCCAAAGACCTCAAACAAATACAGAAATTGACTGGATGCGTGGCGGCTCTCAGCCGCTTTATCTCCCGCTTAGGAGAAAAGGCATTACCCCTTTATCGCCTCCTCCGGGGCACCGAACACTTCGAGTGGACTGATGCCACCACGGCCGGACTCGAAGAAATCAAAGCCATATTGGCAACCAATCCGGTCCTGGCCGCGCCCAACATGGGCGAACCAATGCTATTATACATCGCAGCAACCCATCAAGTTGTAAGTGCGGTGCTTGTTGCCGAACGAGAAACGGACGAACACAAGTTCCCTCTCCAAAAACCAGTTTACTACGTGTCCACTGTCCTAACTCCATGCAAGTCACGGTACCCGCATTATCAAAAGATAGCATACGCAGTGTTCATGGCATCCCGGAAGCTGCGACACTACTTCCAAGAGTGTTCGATAACAGTAGCCTCCGAAGTACCTCTTAATGACATTATAAACAATCATGACGTTAACGGGCCGGATTGCTAAATGGGCCATTGAGCTCCTCCCGTTTGACATAACCTACAAGCCACGGCGAGCTATTAAGTCGCAAGTTTTGGCTGACTTCATCGCCGAATGGACTGAAGCCGAACTCCCTAAAGAGTACGGCGCATATTCCAACTGGATCATGCACTTTGACGGCTCCAAAATGTTGGCCGGCCTGTAGGCTGGCGTCGTTTTGACGTCCCCAACCGGAGATACAGTCCAATACGTACTTCAAATAATGTACACGGACTCCAACAATGCAGCCGAATACGAGGCCCTTCTACATGGTCTCCGGATGGCAGTCTCCATGGGCATTCAACGCCTAGAGGTGCGCGGGGATTCGAACCTCGCGATATCCCAAATAAATGGGGACTTTGATGCTAAGGATCCGAAAATGGCAGCTTATCGCAATGCCGTCCTAAAAATGTCAGCTCGATTTGAGGGGCTCGAATTTCACCATATAGCCCGGGATAACAACCAGGCAGCAGACGTGTTGGCACGCATTGGCGCAAAGTGCGATGCCGTCCCCCCCAACATTTTCCTAGAGAGGCTTTTCAAGCCATCCGTACTATGGGAGGGAGAGTCCGGAAATAACAACCCGGACCCAACCGCACTGTCCCATACCGAGCGTTCCGACATAGTTGGTGGTCCCGCCAACGAAATAACACTGTCAGCCCACATAATAATGGCAGTCATTGCCCCGTGGACAGAACCATTCCTAGCCTACCTAACTAGGCAGGAACTTCCCGAGGACCAAAACCAGTCCCGCTGCATAGTGCGGCGGTCTAAAGCCTATAAGGTCCATGAGGGAGAGCTTTATAAGAAAAGCACAACCGAAGTCCTTCAAAGGTGTATCTCCGAAGAGGAAGGGCGGAATCTCCTGGCTGAAATTCACGCCGGACTTGGTGGGCACCATGCCGCAGCTCGGGCCCTTGTAGGCAAGGCCTTCCGTACAGGATTTTATTAGCCGACGGCCCGGGCAGATGCTCAGGACTTAGTCCAACGATGCGTCGGCTGCTAGCTCTTTGCTAATCAAAGCCACATGCCACCCACCGCCCTCAAAACTATACCCATCACCCGGCCCTTCGCGGTCTGGGGGCTTGACATGGTTGGACCCCTTAAAGGAGGAACCCACAAGCAAAAATACTTATTGGTCATGGTGGATAAATTCACCAAATTGATAGAGGCCAAGCCTGTAAAGACGGCCGAATCCGGACCGGTGATAGACTTCATATCAGGGGTAGTACACCGTTACGGCATCCCCCATAGCATCATCACTGATAACGGCACGAACTTCACGGCCGACGAGGTCAAACTCTGGTGCAAAAACATGGGCATCAAGCTCGGCTACGCTTCAGTCTATCACCCCCAAACTAATGGTCAAGTCGAGCGAGCTAACGATCTAATCATGAGTGGCACTAAACCCAGACTAGTGCGGTCCCTCAAGGAATCTAACACGCGCTGGGTAGAGGAGCTCGACTCCGTACTCTGGGGGCTGTGGACCACGCCGAATCGCACTACCGGATTCACACCATTTTTTATGGTATACGGCGCAGAGGCAGTTTTGCCCTGCAACATAATTCATGACTCACCTCGAGTGCGCATGTACGAAGAAAGAGAAGCCGAGCTCGATCAGCAGGACAGTTTGGACGCCTTGGAGGAGGAGCGCGACGTGGCAAAAGCTCGTTCCGCATTCTATCAACAGCAGGCTCGAAGATATCAAAGCAGGGAAGTACGGGCCAAAGCTTACAATGTTGGCGAACTAGTTCTACGCCTGCCGGAAAAGAAAAAGGACAAACTCAAGCCCAAATGGGAGGGTCACTTCATCATCGACCAAGTCCTGACCGGCGGAGCGTACCGTCTGTGAAACGCATCGGATAACCGACTTGAGCCGAACCCATGGAACGCAGCCCGTCTCTGCAGATTCTACGCCTAGCGCCAGATTCTGAGTTCGTCTCCTTCCTCCGTCTACATTTTATACTTTAAGCTGTCTTTTATTTCTCTCCTTCTTCCTCCCTTTTTCCGAAGTCGTTAAAGGCTCGTTTGCGCACTGTTCGCACAAACTTGACGCGCTATCCCCGCTCATTATACCTGGGGGCTTCTT
Source organism: Aegilops longissima (assembly GCA_021605205.1). Classification (NCBI taxonomy): domain Eukaryota; kingdom Viridiplantae; phylum Streptophyta; class Magnoliopsida; order Poales; family Poaceae; genus Aegilops; species Aegilops longissima. The sequence goes on along the minus strand of CM038681.1, from coordinate 166,414,805 downwards.
TAACAGAAGCTTATTTATACGGGCTTTATGCCCAACACATGTGTCACACTTCCGCATGTACCTTTTATTCACCATTATATGCACCGATATGACTTAAGTTTTGGCCAAGCTGGGTTGCCTGGCTCCTGTGCTTACCCCTACATTCCTGATTGTTCGGCTAGGTGGTAAAGGGAGCACCTCTGCGATTGTTACCGCCGGGTCAGCCGGACGTGTACCTCAGACTGGGTGAAGCCGAAAGATAGCGTTCTTAACGGGATATTCGGTCGGTGAACTAAAAGACGATTTCTTATTTTTCATTTATCTGCCCCCAGATGCTTTTCTGCTTTTTTCACAGTCCGGACATGCACTTTAGGGCATGCCTCCCAGGGAAAGGAACCCCTAACGGAACTATTCTCCCTGGAAGATGTTTCTTACTAACCATGTAATATAACATAACTAGTTGGGCACTTGTCTGATAAAGCACTCATGACCCCTACGCCTGGTCTCCACGCATGCCCCGGTTTTTACATAACCGCGATGGTATTCGGACACACTCCGGACTATTTGGTCCCGAGGTTGAAGCGAAAAGGTCCGCTACGACAAATGATCTACAATCCGGCTAGAAGGCATTTTACATGTCATTTTAAATTACATAGTCAAATTGACTGATTGTATTCCTCTTCAATGCCGTCTAATAGGCTGTCTAGTTTACAGTCCTGTTGGGAATATTTTGCGGCCAACTCTACTTGGCCGTACACTAAGCTCACAGGGATCTCCTTCCCGTCGGGCCCCACAGGTCCGACCTCGGCCATGTGGTTTGGATCCGCCTTCGTGTACCGCGTCTTCACCATGGCCCAGGCCTCCCTGGCGCCTTGACGACATGCCGATATCTTCCATAGTTGGAAGCGCCGCCGTGCTCCCTGAAGCTTCTTTGCAAGCTCTCCAAGGCCTTCGGGCAGGGAGATAGATGGCCACAAGGCCTGGGCGACGCCTTTCATCACCTGCCGAACTCGTTCGTGCAGTTGCAATAGCTCGGGAAGAAGGTCACCCGTAGAACCGGGCATTTCCTCTTCAGGACAACCCGTGAGCATACCTACAGACATAACTCTGTTAATTGACTTCCTCACCAAACTATTTTTCAAAGTTTGCTCAAGCACTTACTATAAATGCCGCGACGAAGTCGTCGATTCTCCTTCACGGAGTCAGACGGATGGGCACGAACATCCTTTAGTTCCTCACCTAGCTGGGTGTTGGCATCTTGGAGATTATTTTTCTCCTGCCTCACCCTTGTAAGTACATTCTCGCCGGCTTCAACCGGCGCAAGAGCTGTTGCTTGTCCGGATCTAGTCCGGCGTCATCTGCAATATTATTGTCAGATTTACACACACGCCGTACTTCACAAACTATTTATCTTTTGAAGCATATATTACCGGAGGGGGTCTTTGTGGCTCCCCCTGTAGCGGCTAATGCGGCCTCAAGTTGGGCCTTGCATTCTTCAAGCTCCTGGGACAGTCGGGTATTCCTTTTTGTAAGATCTTGCATAACAAATGATCCTTAAATCAGTTATTCTAACTATTTTAAGTCTCGGGGCTCTTGGCATATATAATCATCAAATTTCCTCACCAGATGTCCTTTACATACTACTCCGTGGCTCGCTAGACCATCTTGAGCGGCACGGAGGTGCGATCTCCCAATTGAAGGCATTCAAGGCCTCTTGGGAAAACATGCGCCACGAAGAACTATCCGCGGCGCTTGTGATTCATGGCGCTCTCCACCTCGGAGTTGGTGGCGGACAATCTGTCGGCATCCTCTGTCGGAGGAGTATCCGACGCACGCCTCGTGCTCGCCTCCGCTTCTGGACCTGGCTTTGGAGCCTGGCTGGCTGAGGTTCGATTGGCAACCTCTCCGGACTCGGTTCGGCGGCGCTTTTTCTGAAAAGAGCACCAGCGTTAGTACGCCTTCCAGGAATCAATCACAGGAATATGGTGACGTGCCATACCGTTGCGGCGAGTTTCGATCCGGACCGCACTTTTTTTTGCTGCGCAACAGACTGCCCCTTGTTGGCTAGCCGCGTGGCTCGGCCTCCTGCCTCGAAGGCACCCCCTGCGAAATACCATTGGTATACGATGATAAAAAATAAGCACGGATGGATCATTATCAGAGTATTGGGACCTCGGTCTCAGTTACCTGTGAGGCTGGAAGTATTCCGGGGTAATCGGCCGTAATGGCAACCAAAGCATTATCGATGCTCAGTTGGTGATATACCCCATCGATCAGCTCCACCAATATGTCCGGATCCTCTTGGGAGGCCGGATCGAGGAACCTTTCCGGATCCTCCGGTTGTGGAGGCGGGCTGTTTATGTCTTTTACGGCCTGGCGCAGTTCCTGCGTCAAAATCACAAAATGAGATACCTAACCATGGGAGTGCAAAAAGGAAATGTCCGCTTACCCAGCTTCGGGGATTGTTCATGGAAAATCCATTCAATGGACTGACCCGGACGAAATCTTCCTTTTCTTCCTTGTACATCGCGGACAAAATCTTCACCAGATCGGCGACCGATCCGGGCCCCTTACGGCCATGACAGGTGGCATCGTCCTCCCCGTTGAAATCCCACATGGGGTGGCCCCTATACTGGAGCGGCTGCACCCCCCGCACAATGCATGTGGCCATGACACCAATCATGGTCAGTCCGGAATGAGCTAACAATCTTACTCGGCTCAACATGTAAAGAGCGTCCCTGTCGTCTTCCCTCTGGGAGCTCCACGGGCACCAACTCAGGCGTTTCTTCAAAGGAGCATTACTGAACTCCGGGAGACCGATCCGAATAGGATCCGGCAGCGGGACGTCTTCTATATAAAACCATTCCGAAGGCCGTTCTTCGGACGCCTTCTTCGGGGTTCCGGATAGATATCCGGTCCCGGCGATACGCCATAGCTCGGCTCCGCCCACTTGATATATTGACCCCTCATGAGAACGGGATACAAGGCAGAATAATCTCTTCCACAGCGCAAAATGAGCCTCGACGCCCAAGAACAGTTCGCAAAGGGCCACGAAGCCCGCGATGTGTAAAATGAAGGCAGGCGTAAGGTGGTGCAACTGGAGGCCGTAGAACTCCAAGAGCCCCCGGAGAAACAGATGAACTGGAAATCCGAGTCCTCTTACTAGATAAGAGACAGAGCATACCCGCTCTTCTTTAGAGGGATCGGGGACACTCTCCGCTTGCTTTCCTCCCTTGTAGGTGGCAAGTCCGGCTCGAACCGGAACCATGAAGGTCGGGGGAAGAAATCCCTTGGTTTGGAGTATAACTAGCTCGCTATGCGGGACTGAGCATCTCTCCCAATTTCCAGGCTGAGGGCTGGGAGCGCGAGAGGAGGAGCCGCGTCGACTGTCCATGATGGAACGGATTTTTGACAAAGGCGCTCCGATGAAGGCTTGCGGAGGGGGGATGGTGTGACTCAGATCTAGATCCTCGTCCCTTTTATAGGCGGCTCATTTGCGCAGCTAGGGGGGTAAGTGTAAAAATACCCTGGCTTTTCGCATTCATTCAAACACGTGGAAGATGGCCATTATTGGGCGTGGAAGCCACGGAGTGCAGCATTTATCAGAAGTTGGACACTATTTGATAAGTATATGGAATTTGGAGAAGAACCCGCCTTGCAATGCCGAAGACAATCTACGCGCCGGACTCATCGCCATTGAAGCCTGGTTCGGGGGCAACTGAGGGAGTCCTGGATTGGAGGGCGTCCGGATAGCCGAACTATCACCGTTGGCCGGACTCCTGGACTATGAAGATACAAGATTGAAGACTTCGTCCCGTGTCCGGATGGGACTTTCCTTGGCGTGGAAGGCAAGCTTGGCGATACGGATATGTAGATCTCCTACCATTGTAACCGACTCTGTGTAACCCTAACCCTATCCGGTGTCTATATAAACCAGAGGGTTTTAGTCCGTAGGACGGAGAACAATCATACCATAGGCTAGCTTCTAGGGTTTAGCCTCTCTGATCTCGTGGTAGATCCACTCTTGTACTACCCATATCATCAATATTAATCAAGCAGGAGTAGGGTATTACCTCCATCGAGAGGGCCCGAACCTAGGTAAAAACATCGTGTCCCTTGTCTCCTGTTACCATCCGCCTAGACGCACAGTTCGGGACCCCCTACCCGAGATCCGCCGGTTTTGACACCGACAGCTGCCTTCAGAGAAGACGGTAAAAAGTTGGTGCTCGTGAACTTCCAGACCTCCCATGAGATTATCCTTCCTCCATTGGATTATATAGAGTATTACCATCGCGGTCCAAGTCATCTAGATTACTACGTCAGTTGGACGGACCTTGTTTTGCAGAAGATTGTAATCTGCTAAGTACCCACACGACATGCGAATTACGCAGACTTCAAGCTAATTGCCTTGTTCGACCGCGGACTCGCCTATCTTTACGCCGGTGCCTTTTTGAGCTCGAGAGAACTCGGCTCGCAGTGGATCATCGTCAAAGCTGATACACACTTCTGTGATGCTATTGAACACAATGGCATCATCTACGCGATCGACAAAGCAGATGGCACCACGTATTGCTGGGACGGCGCGTGTAAGTTGTTTCCGTCTCATGTTAATGATGACGCCATGACATTGTTTGAACTTTTTTTGATGATTGGCATATCCCTGTTTGAGAAGAATTTGAGTAGAACTATGGCAATATATTAGAGATGCCGTAAATCAGCTATATTTGGAATGAGTTAATTCATGCGATTGTGACCATGTCATTACAGCCAATTTGTACCCTGAATAATCAAACGGTTAGGAATATATGGATATTATCCTTATTTTACAGTAATCTATATACTACTACTAAATATGAGTGTGTATCAATGGCCATGTTAGTTTCCTCATTTTCATGATGTAGAAACATGCACCACACTGTTGGTTTCATCTAACCATACATTAGGGAAGTAAATGTGCATATGGAGAACTCTATATTTGGAAGTAGTGAAATCCTGCAATGCTTACCATGTGTACATACCTATATTCGCCCTTCAACAATCAATGGCTAGAATAATATCCTCACAAAAAAATTTGCCCACGGAACACGAGTGTATAAAAATGCATGGTCTGTTAGTTACCTTGAAGAATTTGTTTGTGAGGACAGAACATGATTAAATAACATGCATGATATGGTAGTTTCATGTGAAGAATCGATTGCGAGATAACATGAGTATAACCATGCATGGCACTTCTATATTTTCGAACCCAGTATACATTTCCCTGTATTTTCCTCCCGGCCCAACAGGACATATCAATGATGTTTCTTGCATTATCCTACTCATACTCGAACAATGCTGATCTTACATTAACAATGCCTGTCCTTTTTGATATGATGCAGTGTCCTACAGATTATGCCCTTTGTAATTACACCACCTTTGCCAAAAACAAGGAAGCACAACTGGTTCCTCGCTCGATCGACGATGGCAAAAGATCGATGATCATTCGGACACATGAGCCGGAAAAGTTATATTGCAAAACCCCATCAGTATACAAGCACCGTAATACGTGAGTATCCGAACGATGGTTGTTACATCTATGAGCAGGATACCAGCTTGTTGGGCCTTTAGGATTTTTAGTTGAGGCGGGTAAACAGCCTTGGTTCACACTCTCTGTTTCTCGGACTCAATTATCCGATTAACCAGGAGATCACCGCTGGCAAGGACCTTGATGGCGAGAGAGGCTCTGCTTGCTATGGAAAACTGTGTCTACACATCGAGCCCTAGGAGTTCGGGAGCATACTCCCCGATTGTCAACGATACAGACCTGCAGCCAAAAGAAGGTGAGAATGACAAAGGCATCCGGATTAACTTTGATCCTTGGATGTCTCAATTACTACTGCAGTGATGTGGTTCAAGCCTTGAGTTGATAGGTAATTGGGCTGTTGCATCAAAAGGGTGGAGTCTTGGTGTCTCCGGATCATCGGTCACCAAGCGGGCCGCAAATTATGATGGTGTTGGATCATCTCTTCGAACGACTTTGTTGTCTTTGCTGCTGGTTCTGGATGGGTAGTTCTTCCTTTTGTTATGCATATTCCTTGTCATTTGGTCATCCGCGCCTATGTCACTCTTTCTATGTAATAGTTGCTTCTGTTTAGAATGTCATTCTCGTCTGGATCACGAGAGTCTAAGCGCTGCAGATGGGTATGTTTTGGTGGTGTAGCAAGACTTCTTATGAACTATCATGTCTTGCTGTTTATGTCAGTAGTAGTCACTAGTCAGTGTTTGAATGTTTTATACATCGTTGTTTCAAACTGTTTATTATCTCGAACTACTGGCAGGCTAAATGAGGGCATCACCATTCTCCAGTGTTCAGAGTATATCACGTTTCAAGTTATATAATTTGAGCTCACTGTCTTTTCGATGATGTACACTTGTTTGGGCCAGTGAGGTGTCGTTGAATATGGGCCGAGTAGTAACGCAATGCCAAACAGGTCAATTATGACTCTCGGGCTGGGCTCTCAAAAGATCCTAAAAAAAAGGCCGGGCTCTTCAAAAATGAAAGAATAAGGACTCTTAGGCCGACATGTGGGCGCCACCGGTGTTTTCGTGCGCTTGCGCGCCAGAGCATATTGCCTCCTGCTCGAAATTCATGCTACCTTTTCATCCCCAGTCTCCCGCCCCTCCCCCACCTCTGGAATCTCGATTCCTACTCTAGTTCCCCCAAATCCCCCTCCTGTACTCCATGTACTCAAGCGCACTATCATGTCGCCGGTCAACGCGGATCTCCGAGCCGGAGATCCTGAGGTCCGTCCTGCCTTCGGTCGCTACGTGCTCTCGCTCAACAGTGGCATGGCGGCGCTTGACGACCAGTTTGCCGGCAAAGTGCTAATAGTAACCATCAACGGCGACCGGCCTCCCGTCTCGCAGGACGACCTTGTCAAAGCTCTTGGCATTGCGCACGACATCCAAATAAGTGACTTGCTCGTCGAAGTCTGTCCGCCACCGGCTGATTTCTTCGTCGAGTTTCGAACAACTTTCGATTGCGATCGTGTGTTCAATCTTCCGGCGCTTGTTCTGCGATGGCGCTACTGGTGAGCTTTGATCGGTGGCACCAAGGATGGGGCTCGGTGCCCTCTGAGCTTGAGTTTTTAACAAAGCTTACCTTCCACGGCATGCCTCGACGTGCTTGGAACAGCGAGTCCATGAACGAGCTTATCAATGACCTTGGAGGTGAGCTCGTAAGTATGTTTGTTCCTCCAGACAGCTGGGCTCTGACGGTTATGGCATGGATGAAGATGTCGTCCACCATACCGAAGGTGATTGGTGTTGAGGTACCGGTGCAGGAACCGGGGTTGTACTATTCGTCGCCACCAAGGCCGCCGCGGACCACGTTAGGGATGTAACTGTATTGAGTGTTCGTGCATGTCGAAGAAGTGGTCAATCCATCAATCGAAGTCCTGCCGCCGCCGCTGGTGCCAGGGTCCATCGACGACGTCCATTACAGGAGTCAACGTCAGACTTTCCCCTTGTTGCTCGGAACGATGGATGGCACAGGGCCTACTCCATCGCGTGGCGGAGGCCACTGCTTCTGTGGGAGAAGAGGCAGGGCTGGCTGCCTGGATGTGCTCTAATTTAAGGTAACAACTGAATCTTTTCAGATAGTACTAGTTAAATCCGAGCTATGGGTCTGAAGCACTGATATGCTAGTACATTTGATTGTGACATGTTCTAATTTTGTACCTGAACTTTTTTTAGAAAGGGTTGTACGTCAACTTAATGTGCTAGCAGAACTTATTGTGTTGTATGTCTGTTTTCTTTGCACAACATTCAAGATATTTCCCTGTCATTTATAAAGACGATGAAATGTTATGTACGAATTTGTTGGTTTCAACATAGCCCTTCCCGTAGCGATCCACTGCTTCCATCCTGATTGTGCCGCCTGCGTGAAATTTTTGTATGCAAGTTCAGTGTGCTATGATGTTCTATATGATTGTGTCAACTATATAAGTTTTACCGAGCATCGGCAATGCATATGGCTGAAAGATGTATTTACGAGCATCGACCGATGGGTCTCTCTCTCTCTCTCTCTCTCTCTCTCTCTCTCTCTCTCTCTCTCTCACACACACACACACACACACACACACACACGCACAAGTGGGACCCGTTGAATTATTTATTTGCTCGTGACAGCTTTTAATTAGGTTCCACTATAATCTAACTTTTTTCTTAAGTTATTAATTGAGCTCAGTGACTTCAAAAAGTTGTACAGAAGCCTTGTTTGGGCCTTTCCGGCATCCCTGAATATGGGCTGAGTAACCATGTTAGGTTGTACTATACCACACAGGCCTTTTTTACAACATCAGCAATGCAACTGGGACGACAGTTGTACACAATATCCGGGTCAACTTGTTATCCGCCCCGCTGGGCTGCAAAGTTTCCTAGGAGGTATGCATTAGGCTTAACAAGAAAATGGACTTTAAGAAATAATAAATGGGACATAATTATAATAACTGGGCAATTACTATGCACCAAACACGTAATTATTTTGAAAAATATATTATTTTTGGAATTTGGAAATTTTAATTTCATTACTTGTTGCGCGCCCAAAGCAGTGCCGGTCGTGTCGCGTGCTCCTGCCTCCTGTGGTCGGCTGTGATGCCGCGGAGGCCACACCGCCCCGTACTACTCCCACCGCTGGCCAGGCCATCCCTCTACTCACCCACAGCCCCTGTTATTCTGCGGCGACGACAGCCTCACAACGCAGCCGAACCAGTGAACCCTCGTACTCCTCTCCGCGCGGGCTACCACTGCTGCGTCTTATCCGACTCCGTGTTGTCCCCTTCCTAGGCCTCGCCGTCGTCCAGACCACCGCCCTGGTGCTCCCGGTGTGGCATGGTCAACGTGGTCAACGACCGACTTCCATCGGAAGAGTACTGTATGTGGAGAGGCTTACAGCTGGGTCCAGGCGGCCGCAAGGAAGTGCCTCCTTATTACACGCAAAATAATTATTCCTCCACCTGACAGCAGGGACCCACCGGACGGGCCACCTTATTTCGCGAAAAAACTTTTCCCCCTGACTGCTGGGACCCACCGGACGGGTCAGCGTATTTCGCGAAAAAACGTTCCCCGCGCTGTCAGCTCGGACCCACCGGAAGTGCCTCCTTATTACACACAAAAAAATGAATACTCCCCCTGCTAGCTGGGACCCACCATGGTGGGAGGCTGACTTGTGGGCCTACTAAGTTGATTGGGACGGGGGCCTTTGTCAACTTTAGCCAATATGAACGATTCTAGCTCCAGTGACCGTACGATGGCCATCCAACGACCATAGTGCTTCTTCAACCTCTGGTGTTCTTGCTCTAGCCGCCCAAAGTAGCGCAGGTCGCGCCGCATGCTCCTGCCTCCCGTAGCCGGCTGTGCTGCCGCGGAGGCCTCACCGACCCCTACTATTCCCACCGCTGGCCAGGCCCTGCGGCGCCGGCAGCCTCACACCGCAGCCGAACCAATGAACCCTCGTACTCCTCTCCGCGCGGGCTTCCACTGCCACATCTTCCCCCGCTCCCCATCGTCCCCTTCCTAGGCCTCGCCGTCGTCCACCACCGTGGTGCTCTCGGCGCGGCTTGGTCAATTTGGTCAACGAACGACTTCCATCGGAAGAGTACTGTACGTGGAGAGGCTGATAGCTGGGTCCACGGCAGCCACAAGGAAGTGCCTCCTTATTACGCGGAAAATAATTATTCCTCCACTTGACAGCAGGGACCCACCGGATGGGCCACCAGTATTTCGTGAAAAAACGTTTCCCCCAGACTGCTGGGACCCACAGGACGGGCCACCGTATTTCGTGAAAGAAACGTTTCCCCTGCTGTCAGCTCGGATCCACCGGAAGTGCCTCCTTATTACGCACAAAAAAATGAATACCCCCTGCTAGCTGGGACCAACCTTGGTGGGAGGCTGACTTGTGGGCCTACTAAGTTGATTGGGACGTGGGCCTTTGTCAACTTTAGTCAATATGAACGATTCTAGCTCCATTGACCGTACGATGGCCATCCAACGGCCGTAGTGCTTCTTCAACCTCTGGTCTTCTTGCTCCAGCCGTCCAAAGCAGCGCAGGTCGTGCCGCATGCTCCTGCCTCCCGTGGCCAGCTATGCTGCTGCGGAGGCCTCACCGCCCCCTACTATTCCCACCGCTGGCCAGGCCCTGCGGCAACGGCAGCCTCACACCGTAGCCGAACCAGTGAACCCTCGTACTCCTCTCCGCGCGGGCTTCCACTGCCGCATCTTCCCCGACTCCCCGTCGTCCCATTCCTAGGCCTCGCCGTTGTCCACCGCCGTGGTGCTCTCGGCGCGGCGTGGTCAATGTGGTCAACGACCGACTTCCATTGGAAGAGTACCGTACGTGGAGAGGCTGACAGTTGGGTCCACAGCAGCCGCAAGGAAGTGCCTCCTTATTACACGGAAAATAATTATTCCTCCACCTGACAGCAGGGACCCACCGGACGGGCCACCAGTATTTCATGAAAAAAACGTTTCCACCTGACTGTTGGGACCCACAGGACGGGCCACCGTATCCCCGCTGTCAGCTCGGACCCACCGGAAGTGCCTCCTTATTACGCACAAAAAAATGAATACCCCCTGCTAGCTGGGACCAACCTTGGTGGGAGGCTGACTTGTGGGCCTACTAAGTTGACTGGGACGGAGGCCTTTGTCAACTTTAGTCAATATATGAACGATTCTAGCTCCAGTGACCGTACGATGTCCATCCAATGGCCATAGTGCTTCTTCAACCTCTGGTCTTCTTGCTCCAGCCGCCCAAAGCAGCGCCGGTCGTGCCACCTGCTCCTGCCGCCCGTGGCCGGTTGTGATGCCGCGGAGGCCTCACCGCCCCCTACTACTCCCACCGCTGGCCAGGCCATCCCTCTACGCACCCACACCCCCTGTTATTCTGCGGCGACGGCAGCCTCACACCGCAGCCGAACGAGTGAACCCTCATACTCCTCTACGCGTGGGCATCCACTGCCGCGTCTTCCCGGCTCCGCGTCGTCCCCTTCCTAGGCCTCGCTGTCGTCCACCGCCCTGGTGCTCTCGGCGCGGCGTGGTCAACGTGGTCAAGGAATGGCTTCCATCGGACGTGGATCTGACGGAGAGGTCGACAGCTGGGTCCACGGCCGCAGCAAGGAAGTGCCTCCTTATTACGCGCAAAATAATTATTCCTCCACCTGACAGCGGGGACCCACCGGACGGGCCACCATATTTAGCGAAAAAACGTTTCCCCCTGTCTGCTGGGACCCACCAATTACATCTTCGCACGCAAGGAAGTGCGTCCGGAAAAAAGCAATTCGCCCCCCTGACTGCTGGGACCCACCAGCTACATCTTCACATGCAAGGAAATGCCTGACAGTCGGGACCCACCTGGTCTAAGCGTATGTAGCGTTGTCATTCTGGTCGCGAACATGTACGTACATATATACTGGTGGATGTAGAGGCGCGCACGTGTCGTAGTAGAGGCGCGCACATAGCATGTACACGTACGTACAACGGCGAGGGTGCAAGAAAGAAAACATGGCCACGTACGTAGATACGGGCAGGGTCTCGAACGCCTATCGCGCATACGTACATGGCTGGGTCGGAACGGAGAAACAGCGTCATCGTCGTTTTCATGGGGAGCCAACCGGCTGGGTCAAAATGGAATGTGTGGTCGTGTTCATCGGGAGGGCTTGGACGGAACATGCGATGGAAATGAGGCCTGGCGTACCGCACAACGGAGGAAACGGCCTTGTGTTCGATCGGCCATGTTCGAAACGGGGTCATGTCGATCTGGAGGGGCCTGGCATACCGCAAAACGGAGGAAACGGACCTCCTACGGTCGAAACAGGGGTCCTGTTGATCGAGAGGGGCCTGGCGTACCGCAAAACGGAGGAAACGGACCTCCTACGGTCGAAACGGGGGTCCTGTTGATCGGGAGGGATGTGGTGTACCGCAAAACTGACATCCTACGGTCGAAACGGGGGTCCTGTTCATCGGGAGGGGTGTGGCATACCGCAAAACGGGAGTCCACGGGATACTGTTCATCTCCACCGTCCACCTCCTCCAGCCTCCACGGGCTACCGTCGACCTCCTCCAGCCTCCACGGGCTCCTGTTCATCCAGCCTCCACCGCGCGCTATTCCACCGCCATCGTTTAACCACCCTCCACGGGCACCCTCCACCGTCTCACTGCTCATCCAGCCCTCCACGCCACGGGTCCTAATCAACCACCCTCCACGGCCACCCCTCCACCGTCTCTGCTCATCCAGCCCTCCACACCACGGGTCCTGTTCATCCAGAGGCAACGCCACCGCCATCGCTCATCCAACCCCCCGCAACGCCACTGCTCATCCAATCGATCGGCTTGATTAGCAGCAGTTGCAAAGGAATCGCCCATCGGGTTGATTAATAGCCATCGATCGATCGACGGGTTCGAGAACGCGTAGCTCGCAAAGGTAATCGCCGGGTTCGATTAGAGCCCAATGCCTCTTCGGGTTCGATTAGAGCCAACGCCTCACACACGCAGCAGACGTACGAGAGAAACGCGCATCGCTCGGCCCCGGACCTCCCACCGTAACCGGCAACTCCCTGAAATTTTCCTCCTCCTCGCTTCTACCACGGTTTTTTCCGTCATGGACGGCCCAAAGAATGTCATGCAGCTGCATCTCCGGCCCGCCCAGGACGAAAAGACCATTTTCTGTCATGATTTTTTGTCATAGAAGTAGGAGTCCACCACATCTATGATGATACCGGGTTTTGTCACAATTATCGTCATAGAAGTGTCATATGTATGACAGAAAAAAATTTCGTTCGGCCCAAAATGTCACGGATGTGTCTTTTTTTGTAGTGGTAGGAGGTTCGTTTCCTCCATTTTGCGGTACGCGACACCCCTCCCGATCAACAGGACCCCGTTTCGAACGTGGCCGGTCGAACACAAGGTTGTTTCCTCCGTTCGGCGGTACGCCAGGCCTCGTTTCCATCGCCTGTTCCATCCAAGCCCTCCCGATGCACACGACCACGCATTCCGTTTCGACCCAGCCGGTTGGCTCCCACGCGTTCCGTTGCCTCTCGATGAACACGACGCATTCCGTTGCCTCCCGATGAACACGACGAATTCCGTTGCCTCCCCATGAACACGACGCATTCCGTTGCCTCCCCATGAACACGACGACGACGCTGTTTCTCCGTTCTGACCCAGCCATGTCAACGATCCCTCACCGTATGTATGCGCGAGTAGGCGTTTGAGACCCCGCCCGTATGTACACATACATGGCCGTATTTTCTTTCTTGCACCCGGCGCAGACGTGACGTACATGCTACGTGCGCGCCTCTACTACGACACGTCCGCGCCTCTACATCCACCAGTATATATGTACATACATGTTCTCGACCAAAATGACAACGCTACGTACGCTTCGACCAGGTGGGTCCCGACTGTCAGGCACTTCCTTGCGTGCGAAGATGTAGCTGGTGGGTACCAGCAGTCAGGGGGCGAATCGTTTTTTTTGCCCGAACGCACTTCCTTGCGTGCGAAGGTGTAGCTGGTGGGTCCCAGCAGTCAGGGGGGAAACGTTTTTTTCGCGAAATACGGTGGCCCGTCCGGTGGGTCCCCGCTGTCAGGTTGAGGAATAATTATTTTGTGCATAATCAGGAGGCACTTCCTTGCTGCGGCCATGGACCCAGCTGTCAGCGTCTCCACGCACAATACTCTTTCGATGGAAGTCGGTCGTTGACCACATTGACCACGCCGCGCCGAGAGCACCATGGCGGTGGACGACGGCGAGGCCTAGGAAGGGGACGACACAGAGGCATGGAAGACTCGGCAGTTGTTTCCCACGCGGAGGGGAGTACGTTGCACGAGGGTTTATGGTTAAATCTGCCGTCGCCGGAGAATAACAGCAGTGTGGGTGAGTAGAGGGATGGCTAGGCCAGCGATGGGAGTATGGTGGGGGCTGAGGCTGCGCGACAAAGACAGCCGGCCATGGGAAGAGGGAGCAGCAGTCCTGGCCGCTTGTTTGAGCGGTGGAGCAAGAAGAGCAGAGATTGAAGAAGACGACGACCGTTGGATGGACATCCAACGATCGATGCTTGTAAAGGCCAACCTTTTTTAGGAAAGCCTCAAATCTGTGGAAAACAGCATACAACCCATCTGCCATTATTTCTAATAATTTACAGCCCATTTGCTAATTCTTAAGGTTTTTTGGAGCCCATATTCTTTTGTTAGCATTACAGCCCATATTGTGGCCACGGTTAAAAATTATACTGAAATTTTGCATATTTCGGTGCGGTCCGAACTGTTTTTAATCCTGAAATTTCGACTCACATTCAAACTGATTTTAAAAATAAATGTATATAAATATAAAATCCAACAAATTCTCCACGCATGAAAATTAATGTAATTTAAAATCTTGAAATGAAAAAAAAAAGATATTTGAAACTAATTGCCGGTTTGATGTGTTTTAAAAATGTACAACCCATTTCTCATTACTGATGGGCCATTTTCTCAGCCAGCCGAATGAAAGCTCTCCTCGTCTTGAAAGATTTGCATCCCAACAGGCCTCACAAAGCGACTTACTTGGCAAATCAGAAAAAAAACTGGGCTGTGGCCGTGGACCCAGCTGTCAGCCTCTCCACGTACAATACTCTTCCGATGGAAGTCGTTCCTTGACCACGTTGACCACGCCGCATGGAGAGCACCACGGCGGTGGACGACATCGAGGCCTAGGAAGGGGACTACACGGAGCCGGGGAAGACGCGGCAGTGGAAGCCCGCGCGCAGAGGAGTACGAGGGTTCACTGGTTCGGCTGCGGTGTGAGGCTGCCGTCGCCGCAGGCCCGCCAGCGGTGGGAATAGTAGGGGCGGTGAGGCCTCTGCGGCAAGACAGCCGCCACGGGAGGCAGGAGCATGCGGCACGACCGGCGCTGCTTTGGGCAGCTGGAGCAAGAAGACCAGAGGTTGAAGAAGCACTACGGCCGTTGGATGGACATCATACGGTCACTTGGGCTAGAATCGTTCATATTGACTAAGTTGACAAATCTCTTCGTCCCCGTCAACTTAGTAGGCCCACAAGTCAGCGTCCCACCAAGGTGGGTCCCAGCTAGCCGGGGGAGTATTCATTTTTTTGTGCGTAATAAGGAGGCACTTCCGGTGGGTCCGAGCTGACAGTGGGGGAACGTTTTTTCGTGAAATACGGTGGCCCGTCCGGTGGGTCCCAGCAGTCAGGGGGAAACAATTTTTCGCAAAATACTGGTGGCCCATCCGGTGGGTCCCTGCTGTCAGGTGGAGGAATAATTATTTTCCGCGTAATAAGGAGGCACTTCCTTGCGGCTGCCGTGGACCCAACTGTCAGCCTCTCCACGTACAGTACTCTACCGATGGAAGTCGGTCGTTGACCACATTGACCATGCCACGCCGAGAGCACCACGGCGGTGGACGACGGCGAGGCCTAGGAAGGGGACGACGCGGAGCCGGGGAAGACGCGTCTGTGGATGCCCACACGGAGAGGAGTACGAGCGTTCACTGGTTCGGCTGCGGTGTGAGGCTGCCGTCGCCGCAGAATAACAGGGGGTGTGGGTGAGTAGAGGGATGCCCTGGCCAGCGGTGGGAGTAGTAGGGGCGCTGAGGCCTGCGTGGTAGCACAACCGGCCACGGGAGGCGGGAGTAGGCGGTCCCGCCGGCGCTGCTTTGGCGGCTGGAGCAAGAAGATCAGAGATTGAAGAAACATGACGGCCGTTGGGTTGACATCCAACGGTTACGTCTGCTAGAATCGTTTGTTCACGTATATAATACCTAAAAAAATCTTGCATACGCGTCAACTAAACAGGCCCACAAGTCAGACCACTCCCTCTCTTTTTTAATAATTCATATATAGCTCATGGCAACTTCTTATGCAATTTATTGCAGTCGTTTTTTTTGGTTGGCCAGGGCCAATTTCGCATATTTCTGTGGGTTCCAAACTATTTTTAATACCGAAATGTCGAGCCAGATTTAAAGTACTTTGAAGATATATTTAAATTAGGTTAATGCCCAGTGAAATAGGAATCTGAAAATGTGAAAAAATTCAGAAATTATAAAGTAATTGCCAATTTGTCATCTGTTTTTATATTTACAACCCATTTCATATTACTTGCAAGATTTGCAGGCGTCTTGAAAGAGTTGCAGCCCATCAGGGCGTAGAAAGATAAGTAGGCCTGGATTGGGTATTCTTCAGAACAAATAAACTGGGCTCATTTTCACAAAGAAAAAATAGCTGGGCTGGTCACATGGTGAACATAAAATATAAGCCTGGGCTAGACGGGCCACAACCCAGTTCAAACCCTACTCCGTCTCAACAATACGAAACAAAAAAATTACTGCTCGAGTAGCTACGTCCCAGGTGTCAGCCGATCTTGTGTTGTCTCTTGTCTACTGACTATGTGGATGTCGATCCAGTCAACTTCAGTGCCATTAGTAACAGCCGAGTTATTACAGAGTAACAAACGAGCAGACTGCTTAACTCTGAAAAAACTACACGTGCCACCAATTATAAGAAAATATTAGTTAGAAGTAGCATATTCGTGAGAGATTCGTTGCTACTTCTAAAGTTAAATTGTGATTAGTTAGACAGAATAGGTGCATTAAGAAGTAATCGAGGCAACAAGCAAGAACCAGATACAAAACTAACATGGATGAACAATTGGAACGACGTCAGGGTGGAAGATCACAGTGAAGATGAGACAAGGTTCTGCTATTTCCATCAACACTCGTGCGCCAACTTTCAGTCTGTAACACTTGAGAAAGTTTATCCAAGTTCAGCCATAAAAAAAACAGCGATCTTCTTGGTTCATGAACCCAACTCGGAACTTATATCCATGGCTTGTCTTCACTATGACCATTAAACTAGTGTATTCAGTAATGGCAAGGCTGAGCATCTTGAGTACATGTGTTCCGACAGAGCAAATAATACACTGCAGGAAAAATAATATGAGAACACAGCATGTTAAAAAAAACCCACCCTCCTGGATAGAAAAGAGGATTCTAGGAACATAATGTGCACATTTCAAAATGCTGTGTCAGGATGAGAAGGAACAAGTCTGGCGTCTCGCCGAGGGCGCAGAAACCTGTAGGGTACTCGCACTTTGGGCACTGCAAATGAAACACACTAGATTCAGTAGGAAGAAAAATGCATCAATGGCGGCGGCTGCCATCATGAGGATTACCTGCGACCAAGGGACATGGATTTATCGGGGATGGATGAAGAATTTGTACCTGGTTATCCATGAGAAAACCCTATGCAATCGCCGAGAGGGGGTTTTCTCTGAACAAGCAGACGAGGGAGAAGGGGATTCAAGCCCAGTGAAATATTGCTGCTTTGTCCGTCCAGCTTACTGCTTAAGCTGGACAGGAGGGTTGTGATTTGACGGCTCATTGCATTACTGCGGCGCTACGACCGGGGTGTGTCTACCGTGAAGTTGTGCACTCTAATTTGTGCATATGGCACGTGGACCCCGTTGCCGGTTGCCCCACATATCAGCGAAAGGAAGTAGAAAGACATGAGTAACTAGTTACACATAAATATATTTTTTGACAGAGAGATACTCCCTCTGTAAAGAAATATACAATCTTTTATATCACAGGCTCACCTTGCCGAGAAATATACTCCCTCTGCAATGCACGGGCATTATTAGGGTTCAGCTTTTTTATGGGGGTTCAGCTGAGAATATAATACTCAGATAGGCTCACGGTTCTGGAATTTGGGCCGCAGGCTGACCCTGCATGTTTGGGGGCCCATGTGTTCTACCTCAGCGCTTTTCATATTGCAAGCGATCGGTACGGCGCTGGTTTTAGATGATGTCGCAAGGCGAATACACAAAATTGAATAAAGCACGACAGCTGTTGGAATGAAATCGAACGACAGTTCCTAACCAACAATCTGAGTTGCAATTCTATCAACGATATACCATGTGATAAATAATACTGTCGTACTACTTATACACACAAGACACTTGTTTCACCATGCCAAATTATTACATCAAAATCTCTCGGAGGATAGATCAGTTCGGCAGTTGCGTGCTGCTAATTTCAAAGTTGATTTGGACCAGCTCTCCTTGCCGAGAAAGTTTGATTTTGACATCATCCCCACCTGCAAGATATGATTTATATTTGAACCTTGGCCATCCTTTAGCATCAATCATCATGCGACCATCCTTTGTACTTATGGTATATTGAGCAGGTTCATTCACACCAAGGCTGCGCATGGTAAGAGAAACTTGGCACGGTCGCCCGGATTGTTGAACGACTCCCTCGTTGCTCTAGGAATTCTTTGTTTGCAAACAAGAAGACATACCCAAACAGTTAGATCAACACAGTGAGTCATGTGAAACAACATGGAAAGAAAAAAGAACGAAGCACTTGGGCGGCCAATGCTTACCAAGAAGGTGGACATGTCGGTTTTTGTAAGGACTTTGGTATATGAAGTGCGAACTGCAGCCCAGTCTGTTGCCGGTTCAACTGCACGGGCCAGAGCAGATGCAAGTGCAAGTGTTGGTGCAGGTGCCAACGCCGCTACTGCTGCTGGAGATGGTGCTCCTTGTAGAGCTGGTGCCGGTATCGGAGTAGGTGCCGGTGTCGATGCCCGATCCTCCGGTAGATCAGACTGATCCGCTGACACGGTCGGTGCCCAATCCTCAGCTGGATCGATCGAGCTGCCGCCGCCGTTCGTGCTAGAGCAACAGCTGCGGTGCTCGATCATGCGAGACAGCGGCGATCGTGTCTGGTCTGCTATGATCAGCTTTCTAACTTGACTAGGATCCGTGACCGTGATCCAGTTTTTTCTTCATTTCTTTTAAACGCGAGAAGGACTAATTGTGGCGTTTTTGTTAAACCAAATTGCAGTTCATCATAGGGATTCAGCTTGTACTCAGACAACAGACTGATCCAATTTTTTCCTGTCATATAAGTGATGGACAGTGCCTTCGTTACTGACACGACATAAGAAGTGAAACCTGCAAAAATAGCCATCGTAGAGCAAACCAAACGGTTTATTCTGTGATGAATGTCACATGGAAAAACCTGCATCATAAAATTGCAGGAAAAGAAAGAAAGCATGACATTAAATCAATAAGATTTAGACAGTAAATCAATAAGATTTACTTGATGTGACACGAGTGAATCCTTACTAGGAAATCACTATTTTGAAGTACTAAACAGAAGATTGATCGTCCAACTCACGCGTGGCATGCAGGGCCCCGCCTACTCCCACAAGGTGACAGTCCAAAGGTCGTGACAAATCGTATGGACCGAATATCCATGGGACTGGAAATCCTGGTGGGTGCGATAAACCCTGCAATGCATACAGATATTGGAGTGTAACCATAATTGATAAATGATACGTCTCCAACGTATCTATAATTTTTGATTGCTCCATGCTATACTATCTATTGTTTTGGACTATATTGGGCAGTATTTTTCACTATTATATTACTTTTGGGACTAACCTATTAACCGGAGGCCAAGCCCAGAATTGATGTTTTTTGCCTATTTCAGTGTTTCAAAGAAACAAAATATCAAGCGGAGTCGAAACGGAATGAAATCTTCGGGAACGTGATTTTCTCATCAGATAAGACCCAGGAGACTTGGACCCTCCGTCAAGAAAGCCACGAGGGTGGAGGGCGCCCCCCTAGGGCGCGCCCCCTGCCTCATAGGCCCCTCGAAGCTCCACCAACGCATTCTTCCTCCTATATATACCCACGCACTTCAACAGATCGACACGGAGCCAAAAACCTAATTCCACCGCCGCAACTTCCTGTATCCACGAGATCCCATCTTGGGGCCTGTTCCGGAGCTCCGCCGAAAGGGGATTCCACCATGGAGGGCTTCTACATCATCATTATAGCCTCTCCGATGAAGTGTGATAGTTTACCTCAGACCTTTGGGTCCATAGTTAGTAGCTAGATGGCTTCTTCTCTCTTTTTGGATCTCAATACAATGTTCTCCCCTCTCTCGTGGAGATCTATTCGATGTAATCTTCTTTTTGCGGTGTGTTTGTTGAGACCGATGAATTGTGGGTTTATGATCAAGATTATCTATGAGCAATATTTGAATCTTTTCTGAATTCTTTTATGTATGATTGAGTTATCTTTGCAAGTCTCTTCGAATTATCCGTTTGGTTTGGCCAACTAGATTGGCAGTTCTTGCAATGGGAGAAGTGTTTATCTTTGGGTTCGATCTTGCGGTGCCCTTTCCCAAAGTGATGAGGGGCAGCAAGGCACGATTGTATTGTTGCCATCGAGGATAACAAGATGGGGTATTTATCATATTGCATGAATTTATTCCTCTACATCATGTCATCTTGCTTAAGGCGTTACTCTGTTTTCATTAACTTAATACTCTAGATGCATCTTTGGATAGCGGTCGATGAGTGGAGTAATAGTAGTAGATGCAGGCAGGAGTCGGTCTACTTGTCTCGGACGTGATGCCTATATACATGATCATACCTAGATACTCTCATACCTATGCTCAATTCTGTCAATTGCTCAATAGTAATTTGTTCACCCACCGTAAATTACCTATGCTCTTGAGAGAAGCCACTAGTGAAATCTATGGCCCCCGGTCTATTCTCATCATATTAATCTTCCTACGCTTTATTATTGCTTTGCTCTTTACTTTGCCTTTTATTTTACTTTGCATCTTTATACCAAAAATACAAAAAATATTATCTATCATCTCTATCAGATCTCACTCTCGTAAGTGACCGTGAAGGGATTGACAACCCCTATTCGCGTTGGTTGCGAGGAGTTATTTGCTTTGTGTAGGTACGAGGGACTTGCGTGTGGCCTCCTACTGGATTGATACCTTGGTTCTCAAAAACTGAGGGAAATACTTACACTACTCTGCTGCATCATCCTCTCCTCTTCGGGGAAAACCAACGCAAGCTCAAGACAAGCAATAAACCGTCCTCACAAAAAATATGATATGGATACTTCAAAATATACAGACTGAATTGAGTGGACAGACATTAACATAGACCGTTCTCAGGACTGACCACACACCAAAAGCGGCAGTACTAATAAACAATACAGGTTCATAAACACAAATCAAGTAATTGAACAATAGTACTTACTACAAACAAGCAAAGTTGCACTAACTAAACTCTGCAGACTATTTCTTGCCACCGACCCACGGATGAACCCCAGATAACCGACTAGGCCATGGATTTCGTGTGAGATGTCTACATGCACCATCACCATCTTGTCAACCTTGGAGAACCTAACAGAGTGTTCTTTCCACTCATAAACATGATGATGAAGACAGGCCGCATCAGATTTGTTGGGAAGCTTTGCAAGAACCACACCCTTCAGAATCAAGGCACAACCAGGAAATTGTTGTGGTCAAGTACAGCCTCGAGAACACGCCGACAACAATGCTACAGGAAAACACTAGTTCAGGACACGTGGCGACAAGGACACAGCAGCTGGATAGTTCAGCAGTAGAACTCATCATCAGGTCTTCCAGTTCACACGGCTTGACTTTGAGAACTTCATCTCCACCGCGGACCTGGTTCTAATTCAAACAGAAACCATATTTTATTACTACCTCCGCTCAGAAATATAAGATGATTTTCGATATTATACTCCATATATGACTACATATACGCACGGAAATGAGTTAAAAAAAACACTAGAACATGTCTTCAAAGGCATGAGAGCAGAGGGATTACATGCAATATCCATAACACAAGTTATTGAGGCAAATATACCCTCTTAAAAGGTAGCATTGATAAATTATAGTATTCCCTCCGTC
This sequence comes from Aegilops longissima, assembly GCA_021605205.1. NCBI lineage: Eukaryota > Viridiplantae > Streptophyta > Magnoliopsida > Poales > Poaceae > Aegilops > Aegilops longissima. Next base: position 166,393,044 of record CM038681.1, on the reverse strand, counting down.
CCAAAATTCTTGTCTTAGATTTGTCTAGATACAGATGTATCAAGTCACATTTTAGTATTCAATACATCCGTATCTAGACAAATCTAAGACAAGAAATTTGGGACAGAGGGAGTAGTTGAAAGTAATCTATAAGAAATCAGTGTCAACCTCTCGCATGTTTTGGTCAAAAGAGGAATTTAGAACCATCATTTGGCACACAAAAATCACATGCAAGATCACCCAGAAAGTTGTACTACTAGTACTAGTACTGCGTGTTAGATGAAAAAACACGATCAAGATCGAGAAAAAGATCGTCAAGAAGAGATATTACCTGGACTTGCTTAATGAGGGATCCCGGAGAGGGGGGCTTGGACAGGGCGATGGCTTTGAGCTTGTCTGCGGTAGTCTCGGCAGGGTGCTTGCGCTTCTTCGTACCATGAGCCTCGACGGTTTTGGCCGGAGCGATAGACATCACTTCGGCCGGTGCTCCAGCATCCATCAAGAAACTGTCAAATAGAAATAAAAGAAAAGAAACCATAATCACAAACCCAAAAGAAGAAAAGAGAGGGAGTTATAGGATCATTCTCGGGGTTGCAAGACCGGGCCTTGGCCAGAATCAACACCATTGATGCGCTCACCTTTCCTTCTTTGGGAGAGAAGAACAATGGCAGAAGCAGGTCGGGGTTTTCTTGAAGAAATGAGGAACAAGATGAGGGTGAAGCGAGGGTTGGGTAGAGAGGAAGCTGAGAGAGAAGAGTGAAATTATGGTTGCTTCGTCCGTCCAACTTACTGCTGGAAAGGAGGGGTTTTTGTGATTTGACGGCTCATTGGGCATTACTGCGGCGCTTCGATCGGGGTAGTCTACCGTCACTCTACTACGGAGTAATTTAGTGCATGGCTGGTGGACCCCGATGCTGGCTGTCCCACACGTCGGCGAAAGTGTGTAATTTAGTGCATGGCTGGAGGAGGATCCGCACGGTAGAGCGTGTCCACTGTTTTTCTGAAGAAAAAAATGATTGCAGCAAGCGTTTCCACTCTTACGACGGAGGAGTGCGAAACACGGCAGCCACTTGAACTTACACAGTGCTCCTACTACGAGGCATGTGTAGTGGTTCATATGTCAATACTACACAATCTTGTTGCTAGTGTAGTAAGATATGACGATAACAAATGATGTTGTGCGCATGTCAACTACTCCTATATGTAACATAGTACCGCTTTTTCGACTGTCCGGTCGAGAATGAACGGTGAGATCAATGTTAACATAACTAGGTCCACAGCGCACAGAGAGTACGGTGCTACAGTACTCCACGAAACATGAACCATATGAAGCACGAATAGTGTTAGGCAGGGTGTATGAAGGGTGCACGGGATGGGAGCAAAAGTTCCCTTCTAGACCCACTTTTGGGTGTTTGGCAGAGTGCATGAAGGGTGCATGAGTCCACACTAGTAGCTTGACAAAAATACACGAAGAGGAAACAACCATATTGAGATGAGAATGCAACCAAACACACCCACACGCTTTGTGCTACAGTGACTAATCTGCAGCGTCTGAGTTTGATCCAACGGTCATGTTGCGTCGAGACATGGACATGCCCATGCAGAGGGCGCCTAAACACCACCGAAGTCCCTCTGCTTCTCGAGGTGCACGACGTTGGTGATGCAGGGTGCAACCGCCCGCAGAGCCCGCTCCCGGTCGACGGGAGCCAGCTCGTCAAAGACGGCGTCCAATGGCACGAATGGATTCCAGTGACGGAGCCCTGAAAGGATTCGCCCGGCAACGACGACGACAGCCCGCAACCCCTCCTTGTCCAGCTCAGCCCCCACCATCGCGCCGAGACGGCTCAGCTCCTCGAAGATATAGGTGAAGAAGGAGACCAGGTCAGGAAGCTGCAGCTCGTTGAAGTCGACCGGGTGGTCGAACGGGTTTAGCCCGACGGCCGGCATCGTCACGTTGGCACGACGGTAGGCATCGCGCAGCCGCAACACGTGTGTGGCAACTTGGTTCACCAAGTGGCTGAGGCGATCCTGGACCTCGTCACGATCGGCCGCCGCGCTCGGCCGGCTCCCCCGACGGCCTATCGATCTCCGCTTTCTGCAGAACGCCGCCGACTCCTCGAGCATCTTTGTGGTGGACGCCGCTTTGAAGCTCCGTGAACTCCCGCACATAACGGAGGAGCATGGCACTCCTCTCCTCCTTGAGCTCACGGAGCTCCACGCCCTGACCCCGAGCTCGTGATCCTGGCATGGAGCTCTGTGTCAGGCGCCTCACCTTGGACTCCGTGATCTGCTGCGCTGCCATGGGACCAGGTAGAAGCAATGGGGAGAGGAAGCAAAGGGGGCGAAACGGCTGAAAGGCAATGCAATCTACAGGAAGGCGGAGGGAGAGGGGAATCTTTTGGTTTTCACCACGGTAAAACACCAGTCGACGACACATCACGGAGCAGTGGGTTTTTACAGGCGGAGTCATCGTGACTAATTGCTGCCGCGCCTACTCCCGTCAATCAAAAAATTAAAAATCCTGCCGCGCCTGCTCCCGTCAATCAAAAAATTAAAAATCCTGCCGCACCCAAACACCAGAGCAACGCCGTGGTGGATATTTAAATTTACCTGCCAGCAAGTAGATAAAAAATCGGTGAAAAAACAAATGTGGCGGCGGCCTAGCTAATCGGTCGAACTAGCCCAACTAGCTAGCCACCGTGCTTCACTGATGTACTCGGCAGGAAAGGTGGTCTTTCGTGATTTGACGACTCATTTAGTTGCTTCGGCGCTACGATCAAGGAGGACCCAGAAAATGCGCGGTAGGGCGTCCCACGTTAGGAAGAATATATGCGTGCACCACCCGGGAGGACCCCGAAACCGCGCGGTAGGGTGTGCCACGTTGATACGTCTCCAATGTATCTATAATTTTTGATTGCTCCATGCTATATTATCTACTATTTTGGACTATATTGGGATTTATTTTCCACTTTTATATTATTTTTGGGACTAACCTATTAACTAGAGGCCCAGCCCAGAATTGCTGTTTTTTGCCTATTTTAGTTTTTCGGAGAAACAGAATATCAAACGGAGTCCAAACGGAATGAAACCTTCGGGAACGTGATTTTCTCATCAGATAAGACCCAGGAGACTTGGACCCTCCGTCAAGAAAGCCACGAGGCGGTCACGAGGGTGGAGGGCGCCCCCCCTAGGGCGCGCCCCTGCCTCGTGGGCCCCTCGAAGCTCCATCGACGTACTCCTTCCTCCTATATATACCTACGTACCCCCAAACGATCAGATACGGAGCCAAAAACCTAATTCCACCGCCGCAACTTTCTGTATCCACGAGATCCCATCTTGGGGCCTGTTCTAGAGCTCCGCCGGAGAGGGCCATCATCACGGAGGGCTTCTACATCATCCTAGCCCCTCCGATGAAGTGTGAGTAGTTTACCTCAGACCTTCGGGTCCATAGTTAGTAGCTAGATGGCTTCTTCTCTCTTTTTGGATCTCAATACAATGTTCTCCCCCTCTCTCATGGAGATCTATTTGATGTAATCTTCTTTTGTGTGTGTTTGTTGAGACCGATGAATTGTGGGTTTATGATCAAGTCTATCTATGAATAATATTTGAATCTTCTCTGAATTCTTTTATGTATGATTGGTTATCTTTGCAAGTCTCTTCGAATTATCAGTTTGGTTTGGCCTACTAGATTGGTTTTTCTTGCAATGGGAGAAGTGCTTAGCTTTGGGTTCAATCTTGTGGTATCCTTTCCCAGTGGCAGAAGGGGAAGCAAGGCACGTATTGTATTGTTTCCATCGAGGATAAAAAGATGGGGTTTTTATCATATTTCATGAAACTATCCCTCTACATCATGTCATCTTGCTTAAGGCGTTACTCTGTTTTTAACATAATACTCTAGATGCATGCTGGATAGCGGTTGGTGAGTAGAGTAATAGTAGTAGATGCAGGCAGGAGTCGGTCTACTTGTCTCGGACGTGATGCCTATATACATGATCATACCTAGGTATTCTCATAACTATGCTCAATTCTGTCAATTGCTCAACAGTAATTTGTTCGCCCACCGTAGAATACTTATGCTCTTGAGAGAAGCCACTAGTGAAACCTATGGCCCCCGGGTCTATTCTCATTATATGAATCTCCATAACTTTATTATTTCTTTGCTTTTTACTTTGCCTTTTACTTTTTACTTTGCATCTCTATACCAAAAATACCAAAAATATTATCTATCATCTCTATCAGATCTCATTCCCGTAAGTGATCGTGAAGGGGGGATTGACAACCCCTAATCACGTTGGTTGCGTTGAGCTATTGTTTTTGTGTAGGTACGAGGGACTCGCGAGTAGCCTCCTACTGGATTGATACCTTGGTTCTCAAAAACTGAGGGAAATACTTACGCTACTTTGCTGCATCATCCTCTCCTCTTCGGGGAAATCTAACGCAGTGCTCAAGAGGTAGCAAGAAGAATTTCTGACGCCGTTGCCAGGGAGTCTACGCAAAAGTCAACATACCAAGTACCCATCACAATCCCTATCTCTCTCACTACATTATTTGCCATTTGCCTCTCGTTTTCCTCTCCCCCACTTCACCCTTGCCGTTTTATTCGCCTTTTCCTCGCCTTCTTCCCGTATGTCCTTTTGTTTGTGTGTCCATGTGCCTTCTATTTGCTTGCATCTTTGCTTGCTAAAAATCTATTGATATGGATCCACTTAAAGTGTTCTACTTGGATCATCTTTGATCCTTATGCGCTCGTGCTGAATCCCCAACTAGCCTAGTTGATGGGAAATCTTTAGATGAGCATGCTCATTTTGTGCATCACCGTTTGTCTGAAAAAGGGAAACTCTTATGGGTTCAAATAAACAGATTGCTATGTTATGCTTGGAATCTTTGTGAAATTTGTGATTTTACTTGTTGCTCTAAGAACCCTAAAAAACACCTTCCCTACCTATGTGAGTTCAATGATAATGAAATCTTATCTTCTTATGCAAAGGGTGTTTATAGCTACTATGATATCATTTTTTTTGGAGAATTTGTCATTTTTAAGGGTGCTCATGAAGTTGCTTCTTTGATTGAAAAGTATGATGTTACTCTAAACAAATCTGAAAATTCCGTCATACTTAAATATTGCAATGAAAACCTTGCTCATAATGTCTATGTCCAAGAATTTATTGAAAGAATGACCGTTGCTTTGGAAGAAAATAGTGATATGCATGAATCTATAGATAATGATGATTCCGATGATTTGGTTGAAATATCCCTTGATGAACATGATGCTTGCTATTCTTGTGGCCATGATGCCAATATTTATGAAGACGAATTTGCTATAGTTCCTTATGTTAAAAATGAGATTGTTGCTATTGCACCCATGCTTGATAGCTCCCTCGATGAAAAGCATGATTTCAATGATTTCAATATAAATTCTCTTGATGTCAATTGTGCTAATAATATGCAAAACTCTAAGCTTGGGGATGCTAGTTTTGCTATGTCTACTACTTGTTGCAATGATCATGATTGGGGTGATTCTTCTTATGATCTTGAAAATTTATTTAATCCCACTATTTCGGAAGAGTGTCAACTTTGCATGCATGTGGATCGTGTTTTATGTGATAGCTATTTTGTTGAATTTGCTTATGATCCCACATGTAATTATTATGAGAGAGGAAAATATGGTCGTAGAAATTTTTTCATGATAATAAATTACCTCTCGTTATGTTGAGATTGCTATTGTTTCTTTCTGCTTCCTTGCATATGCTAGTTTTTGCTTGCTATAATAATTTGTTTGCCTATAAGATGCCTATGCATAGGAAGTATGTTAGACTTAGATATGTTTGTCACGTGTTTCATGATGCTATCTTTGTGCTTCAATTCTTGTCTCTCATGTGAGCATCATTAAAAATTTCAATGCCTAGCTAGGGGCGTTAAGCGATAGCGCTTGTTGGGAGGCAACCCAATTTTTTTTTTTTGCTTTTTTCTTCTGTTTGGGAATAAATAATCCATATACCTTCTGTTTAGATGTGGTTTTATGTTTTAATTAGTGTTTGTGCCAAGTTAGACCTATAGGATCTTCTTGGATGATAGTTATTTGATCTTGCTTTAATTTCCAGAAACTTTCTATTCACGAAAACAATTGTTAAAAATCACCAGAACGTGATAAGATACTGATTCCAATTTCTGCTGATCAAGAAACAAATTGTCTAGGTCTTCCTATTTTGGTAGAGTTTTTGGAGTTCCATAAGTTTGCGTTAGTTACAGATTACTACAGACTGTTCTGTTTTTGACAGATTCTGTTTTTCGTGTGTTATTTGCTTATTTTGATGAATCTATGGCTAGTAAAATAGTTTATAATCCATAGAGAAGTTGGAATACAGTAGGTTTAACACCAATATAAATAAATAATGAGTTCATTACAGTAACTTGAAGTGGTCTTTCGTTTTCTTTCGCTAACGGAGCTCACGAGATTTCTATTGAGTTTTGTGTTGTGAAGTTTTCAAGTTTTGGGTGAAATCTTTTGATGGATTATGGAACAAGGAGTGGCAAGAGCTTAAGCTTGGGGATGCCCATGGCACCCCCAAGATAATCCAAGGACACCAAAAATTCAAAGCTTGGGGATGCCCCGGAAGGCATCCCCTCTTTCGTCTACTTCCATCGGTAATTTTACTTGGAGCTATATTTTTATTCACCACAGGATATGTGTTTTGCTTGGAGCGTCTTGTATTACTTGTGTCTTTGTTTGTTAGTGTGCCACAATCATCCTTGCTGTACACACCTTTTGAGAGAGCCATACATAAATTGGAATTTGATAGAATGCTCTATGTGCTTCACTTATATCTTTTGAGATTTATAGTTTTGCTCTATGTGCTTCACTCATATCTTTTGAGCTTTATAGTTTTGCTCTAGTGCTTCACTTAGATCTTTTAGAGCACGGTGGTGGATTTGTTTTACAGAAACTATTGATCTCTCATGCTTCACTTAGATTATTTTGAGAGTCTCTAATAGCATGGTAATTTTCTTAATAATAATATGCTTGGTATTCAAGATTTGTAAAACTTTCTTTTGGGTGCGTTGAATACTAAGAAAAGATTGATGCTTGATAATTGTTTTGAGATATGAAGATGGTGATATTAGAGTCATGCTAGTGGAGTAGTTGTGAATTTGAGAAATACTTGTGTTAAAGTTTGTGATTCCCATAGCATGCACGTATAGTGAACCGTTATGTGATGAAGTCGGAGCATGATTTATTTATTGATTGTCTTCCTTATGAGTGGTGGTCGGGGACGAGCGATGGTCTTTTACTACCAATCTATCCCCCTAGAAGCATGCGCGTAATACTTGGCTTTGATAACTTCTAGATTTTTGCAATAAGTATATGAGTTCTTTATGACTAATGTTGAGTCCATGGATTATATGCACTTTTCCCATTCTTCCACCATTGCTAGCCTCTCTAATACCCCGCACCTTCCGCCGGTATCATACACCCACCATATACCTTCCTCAAAACAGCCGCCATACCTACCTATCATGGCATTTCCATAGCCATTCCGAGATATATTGCCATGCAACTTACCACTGTTCCGTATATTATTACACGATTCATCATTGTCATATTGCTAGCATGATCATGTAGTGGACATCGTATTTGTGGCAAAGCCACCGTTCATAATTCTTTCATACATGTCACTCTTGATTCATTGCATATCCTGGTACACCGCCGGAGGCATTCATATAGAGTCATATTTTATTCTAAGTATTGAGTTGTAATTGTTGAGTAGTAAGAAAAATAAAAGTGTGATGATCATCATTTTTAGAGCATTGTCCCAAGTGAGGAAAGGATGATGGAGACTATGATTCCCCCACAAGTCGGGATGAGACTCCGGACGAAAAATAAAAAAAAGAGGCCATAAAAAAAAGAAAAGGCCCAAATAAAAAAAATGAGAGAAAAAGAGAGAAGGGACAATGTTACTATCCTTTTACACACTTGTGCTTCAAAATAGCACCATGATCTTCATGATAGAGAGTCTCTCATTTTGTCACTTTCATATGCTAGTGGGAATTTTTGATTATAGAACTTGGCTTGTATATTCCAATGATGGGCTTCCTCAAAATGCCCTAGGTCTTCGTGAGCAAGCGAGTTGGATGCACACCCACTTAGTTTCTTTCGTTGAGATTTCATATACTTATAGCTCTAGTGCATCCGTTGCATGGCAATCCCTACTCACTCACATTCATATCTATTGATGGGCATCTCCATAGCCCGTTGATACGCCTAGTTGATGTGAGACTATCTTCCCCTCTTTTTGTCTTCCCCACAACCACCATTCTATTCCACATATAGTGCTATGTCCATGGCTCACGCTCATGTATTGCGTGAAGATCGAAAAGGTTTTGAAAATGTCAAAAGTATGAAACAATTTCTTGGCTTGTCATTGGGGTTGTGCATGATTTAAATACTTTGTGTGGTGAAGATAGAGCATAGCCAGACTATATGATTTTGTAGGGATAACTTTCTTTGGCCGTGTTATTTTGAGAAGACATAATTGCTTTGTTAGTATGCTTGAAGTATTATTATTTTTATGTCAACATGAACTTTTGTCTTGAATCTTTTGGATCTGAATATTCATACCACAATTAAGAAGATTTACATTGAAATTCTGCCAAGTAGCACTCCGCATCAAAAATTCTCTTTTTATCATTTACCTACTCAAGGACGAGTAGGAATTAAGCTTGGGGATGCCTGATACGTCTCCAACGTATCTATAATTTTTGATTGCTCAATGCTATATTATCTACTGTTTTGCACTATATTGGGCTTTATTTTCCACTTTTATATTATTTTTGGGACTAACCTATTAACCGGAGGCCCAGCCGAGAATTGTTGTTTTTTGCCTATTTTAGTGTTTCGGAGAAACAGAATATCAAACTGAGTCCAAACGGAATGAAACCTTTGGGAACGTGATTTTCTCATCAGATAAGACCCAGGAGACTTGGACGCTCCGTCAAGAAAGCCGCGAGGCGGTCATGAGGGTGGAGGGCGCGCCCCCTGCCTCGTGGGCCCCTCGAAGCTCCACCGACGTACTACTTCCTCCTATATATACCTACGTACCCCCAAACGATCAGATACGGAGCCAAAAACCTAATTCCACCGCCTCAACTTTCTGTATCCACGAGATCCCATCTTGGGGCCTGTTCCGGAGATCCGCCGGAGAGGGCCATCATCACGGAGGGCTTCTACATCATCCTAGCCCCTCCGATGAAGTGTGAGTAGTTTACCTCAGACCTTCGGGTCCATAGTTAGTAGCTAGATGGCTTCTTCTCTTTTTTTGGATCTCAGTACAGTGTTCTCCCCCTCTCTCGTGGAGATCTATTTGATGTAATCTTCTTCTTGCGGTGTGTTTGTTGAGATCGATGAATTGTGGGTTTATGATCAAGTCTATCTATGAATAATATTTGAATCTTATCTGAATTCTTTTATTTATGATTGGTTATCTTTGCAAGTCTCTTCGAATTATCAGTTTGGTTTGGCCTACTAGATTGGTTTTTCTTGCAATGGGTGAAGTGCTTAGCTTTGGGTTCAATCTTGCAGTGTCCTTTCCCAAAGGATGAAGGGGCAGCAAGGCACGATTGTATTGTTGCCATCGAGGATAACAAGATGGGTTTTTATCATATTGCATGAAACTATCCTCTACATCATGTCATCTTGCTTAAGGCGTTACTCTGTTTTTAACTTAATACTCTAGATGCATGTTGGATAGCGGTCGATGAGTGGAGTAATAGTAGTAGATGCAGGCAAGAGTCGGTCTACTTGTCTCGTACGTGATGCCTATATACATGATCATACCTAGATATTCTCATAACTATGCTCAATTCTGTCAATTGCTCAACAGTAATTTGTTCACCCACCGTAGAATACTTATGCTACTGAGAGAAGCCACTAGTGAAACTATGGCCCCCGGGTCTATTCTCATCATATCAATCTCCATCACTTTATTATTGCTTTGCTTTTTTACTTTGCCTTTTACTTTTCACTTTGCATCTCTATACCAAAAATACCAAAAATATTATCTATCATCTCTATCAGATCTCACTCCCGTAAGTGACCGTGAAGGGATTGACAACCCCTAATCGCGTTGGTTGCGTTGAGCTATTGTTTTTGTGTAGGTACGAGGGACTCGCGTGTAGCCTCCTACTGGATTGATACCTTGGTTCTCAAAAACAGAGGGAAATACTTACGCTACTTTGCTGCATCATCCTCTCCTCTTCGGGGAAATCCAACGCAGTGCTCAAGAGGTAGCACACGCCCGCACGGAGGAAAACGTGCGTAAAAATATCTTTCATGACGACGTAGTACCTATGGTTCGACCTCGGGACCCAGCCAGTCGATCGAAAACACCCCACTAGCCACACAGCTTCATCATGCCAACGTGGCACGGAAGATAGATGTGGTTAGCTCCGTCTCGACCAGCCACAACGTCTCTTGTTCTAGGCGATTCTTCTGTTTTCCAAGCTTTTTTTAGTTGTAATAACACCACGGCAAGCTAGCGCCGCTCTTCGTGTGTACCCGTGCAAAGGTTAGACGATGGAGAGAAGAGAGATTGAGATCGCAGACCTGGGACCCACCAGTAAGTGAGACAACGGTCGTGCACGTGTTGACGAGGCACTCCCTCTACTCTACTCAATGCAAGTACTATATAAATAAAATCAAGTTATGGGACAAAGCCAACAACCGTTCGTTTTTTCAGGCTATCGACTTACGCTTTGTAGTCCAGGTTGCCAGTTCGAATCTCGTCTTTCAAATTTGTTAGTTTTAGGTCCAAATTTGATTAATGACAAGTGGGACCCCCGTGTGTTGTTCCGATATTTCAGTGTAGGATGGTTTTTTTGAACAAACACTTTGCGCGGTTAGACAAGTAACGGCACGAGTTACATGTATTTTGCAAGTTTACAAACGAAAATGACAGCGGCATAGAATATCACATCCACCCCGCAGCTTAGATACTATGGTGATATGAGTTTTTACACCGTTGGAAGTGAGATCCAATGGCTTGGGAGTAGTCTTTGTAATTATGCGCAATTTCCAAACTCTCCAAAGGTTTTTTTGCAAATAGGACATTCAGGCCTCATGTGTGCCGCTGCATCTTCGATCCAACGGCTCCCCGGTGCTCATATTAGGTGCTCCCCATAGCTTAATTACCCGCTACGGTGATATGAGCATCAAGGTCGTATGATCAGTGATCAGATGGCACATGTGTAGTACTTGTACTTTCTGCGCATTTTCCAAACTCTGTCAGCCGTATATTGCAAAAACATTCAAACCTCCTATTGTGGGGCGTTAGATCTTAGTGAACTCGTATCACCATAGAATCTACGGTGCGGGAGCACCTCATACTCTCCCGTGCGAGAAAACATAAGGTGCTATCGCAGCTTGGATGCTACGGTGATACGAGCTTGGAGGTCGCTTGATCTAAGATCCAATGGCATCCGAGCAGTCTTTGTTCTTGTAAGCAAAGGGTCAGACTCTTTTGTGGCTTTTTCGCAAAAAACCATTCGAACCACCGAGGAGGTGTTGGGTCACAAATCCAACGCCTCCGAAGAGCTTGTATCACCAAAGCATCTAAGGTGTGGTAGCACATGATATTCTTACATACCGGAGAATATGATGTCCTCCTTCATCTTAGATGCTACGATGATACGAGCTTTGAGGTCGTTGGATATGGGATCAAAGGGCATCTAAGTAGTTTTTGTACAAATTGTGTGCAATTCTCAAACTCATCAAGGTTTCCTGCAAAAATATTAAGGCACATCATGTGAGCTGCTATATCTCAGATCTACAAGCTCCAAGAAACTTGTATCGGCATATAGCATCTAAGGTATGGGGGCACATGATATTCTCCCGGGAAGGAGGGGTGGGGGTGCACAACCAATCGGTGGCTGGGAGGGTGGGGACAAATATAATCTAAACAACCCTAAACAGAGCTCCACAATTTTATCTAAGGTCGAGGGGTTGACCCCCGACAATCATAGCTCCGCCTAAACACAACATTTGCATGTACTGTAGTACTAGACTTAATATTCATGTTTCAATTTCATGTTCATTTTAAATATTGGAATGAGGACCATGGATGTCTTACATTTTACTCCCTTTGTTCCTAAATATTAGTCTTTTTAGAGGCTTCAAATGGATCGGCACATACGGATGTATATAGACATATTTTAGAGTCTAGATTCACTCATTTTGCTCCGTATGTTGTCACTTGTTGAACTCTCTAAAAGACTAATATTTAGGAATAGAAGGAGTATTTTTGAATTCCTGTCATACATGCATGGTTTGGAAAAATAGATGCACTATACATATTGGATTGTTGTTGTGTTCGTGCGTGTGTGTCTTTGTGTGTGTGTGTGTGGTCATATGCTTGATACATACAAAGTTTTCTCACCTCCATATTGTTCGTCTTTTAAATTTGAATTTGCACTGGAAAACTTATTCGGGATACCATGAAATGTGAAATCCAGTTGAGATCACTATATCACAAACTCACTCTAATTCAACAACTCGTCATAAATCAATTACCACGTTGAGATTAGTATTTGCAAGGAAAATACGGGTATTGTAATACACATAGATTCGTTCGGCAATTTAAAAGGTTCCTTTCGTATTTACAAATGGTAGAACCCAGCGGCGTACCAGCCAGACCTTGGCTCGTGTTGATCCTAAAAAAACCGGGCTCGTGTCCTTCGGAGGCGTGCGTGGTACGCACATTAGGCAACCCCAACCAGTCGAGCATCAACGTTTCAAGTCAAAATATCTGGCGGCCAGAATTCCAGCCCTAGGAAATTCCCCTCATGTCCCCGGTCCATAATGACTACCGATGAACAATGGAGGGATGCTTTAGTAACTAGACAATGTTACCTACCGTGCCGAGCACGGTTCAATTCCCTCGGTCGCCGCTCGTCAAGGTCACCTGTCAACTACATTGCCTAGTACTACTACTACTACACCAGGATGAGCACATAATTGAGCCCGTTTGTTCGTGCCTAGTACTTGAGTTAATATATCAGGCAATGCACTGGTACGGAGGGATTATCCTTTTACTCTGCATATATAACTTGTCTGAAGTCTAACTAAGCAAAATGTTTGACCAAATCCTTTCTTATGAAATACAACAAGACAGATGTACGGCTTGAAAATTTATTGCATGATGCAGGTTATGATATTGTTTCGAATCCTGGATCTTAAATTTCAGAAAATCCAAAAGTGAGCATAAATTCTTGAAACTAAGCATGGTCACGTGATATGGCACAAATATCACTTCGTAAGTTCTTTCTTCAATTTGACACAAGCTGCTTATGACAAGTTGCACAAATGAAGAGCCAAGGTATTTTGGAACAAAGACCTGTCACGTTAAGGCGAACACTTTCACTATTGAAACCATGGGCGTTTACGTGCCCACTAGTCCCCACCACGAGTCCCCGCTTCTCATCGGCAGGTGTTGTCCGAGCAAGCGTGTGAGTCGACGGGAGGCGTGCCAGCAGACCGCTGCGCCGGCTGTCAGGGAGGCGTGCGAGCAGACCGCTGTGCAAGCTCACCGGGAGGCGAGCCCTTTGACCAGGCTCCACCGCCCACCGCCGTCCCAGTTTAAAATCAACCCCGCACTACCCCGTATCGCTACAATCCTCTCTCTTCCTCTTCGATTCTCATGTTTTCTACCTCCAACTAGCCTGACCTAAACGTACGCCATGCCGCATCACGATGGTCTTCCCTTAGTGTTCCAGTTTCCTGAGGAAGACACCTGATACGTCTCTGTCGTATCTACTTTTCCAAACACTTTTGCCCTTGGTTTGGACTCTAACTTGTATGATTTGAATGGAACTAACCCGGACTGACGCTGTTTTTAGCAGAATTGCCATGGTGTTATTTTATGTGCAGAAAACATAAGTTCTCGGAATGACCTGAAACTCCACGGGATGTCTTATAAAAAATAATAAAAAATCCTCGCCAAAGATGAAGACCAGGGGGCCCACACCCTGTCCACGATGGTGGGGGGCATGCCCCCCTCCTGGGCGCGCCCCCTACCTCGTGGCTCCCCTGGAGACCCTCCGACGCCAACTCCAACTCCATATATTGGCTTTCGGGGAGAAAAATATTAGAGAGAAAGTTTCATCGCGTTTTACGATACGGAGCCGCCGCCAAGCCCTAATCTCTCTCGGGAGGGCTGATCTTGAGTCCGTTCGGGGCTCCGGAGAGGGGGATTCGTCGCCGTCGTCATCATCAACCATCCTCCATTACCAATTTCATGATGCTCACTGCCGTGCGTGAGTAATTCCATCGTAGGCTTGCTGGACGGTGATGGGTTGGATGAGATTTATCATGTAATCGAGTTAGTTTTGTTAGGGTTTGATCCCTAGTATCCATTATGTTCTGAGATTGATGTTGCTATGACTTTTCTATGCTTAATGCTTGTCACTAGGGCCCGAGTGCCATGATTTCAGATCTGAACCTATTATGTTTTCATAAATATATGTGTGTTCGTAGTCCTATCTTGCAAGTCTATAGTCACCTACTATGTGTTATGATCCGGCAACCCCGAAGTGACAATAATCGGGACCATTCCCGGTGATGACCATAGTTTGAGGAGTTCATGTATTCACTATGTGCTAATGCTTTGTTCCGGTTCTCTATTAAAAGGAGGCCTTAATATCCCTTAGTTTCCAATAGGACCCCGCTGCCACGGGAGGGTAGGACAAAAGATGTCATGCAAGTTCTTTTCCATAAGCATGTATGACTATATTCGGAATAAATGCCTACATTACATTGATGAATTGGAGCTAATTCTGTGTCACCCTATGTTATGACTGTTACATGATGAACCACATCCGGCATAATTATCCATCACTGATCCGGTGCCTACGAGCTTTCCATATACTGGTTTACGCTTATTTACTTTTTCGTTGCTACTGTTACAATCACTACAAAAATACCAAAAACATTACTTTAGCTGTCTTTACTTTTGTTATCGTTATCGCCACTATCATATTACTTTGCTACTAAACACTTTGCTGCAGATACTAAGTTTCCAGGTGTGGCTGAATTGACAACTCAGCTGCTAATACTTGAGAATATTCTTTGGCTCCCCTTGTGTCGAATCAACAAATTTGGGTTGAATACTTTACCCTCGAAAACTGTTGCGATCCCCTATACTTGTGGGTTATCAAGACCTTTTTTCAAGCGCCGTTGCCGGGAGCATAGCTCTATTCTTTGAGTCACTTGGGATTTATATCTGCTGGACACTATGAAGAACTTGAAAGACGCTAAGACAACAATTTATCCCTCAACTACGAGGGAGGTAAGGAACTGCCATCTAGCTCGCACTTGATTCACCTTTCGTTATGAGTAAGCTAGCGACACTGAACCTGCTTCGCTATTCGTTCCGATATGTGCATGTTATTGATGATGCCACTTCGCTATGCATGATACTTATGATGAAACTACTTCTATGCTTGATACTACTGTGCCCCTTGGTGAATTTCTAGATGAACAAATTTCTAGGTCTAGAGAAAGAGAAATTATTGAAACTGAATACAATAATGAAAGTGATGATTAAAATATGCATGCTATTCCTGAGGGTTATCTTTTTGATGCGGAATCTTCTGCAGCTATTTTTGCCTCCCAGGATAGATATGAACTTAAGAGGCTGCTAGTTAAATGGAGTAAAGAATCTCTTAGAGATAGGATGAGACCTGACCCTGCTTTTGCTACTTCACATATTTGTGTTCCTGACAAGGATTATGAATTCTCTCTTGATCCTGATATAATTATTTTGGTTGAATCTGATCCTTTTTATGGCTATGAATCTGAAACTGTTGTGGCACATCTTACTAAGTTAAACGATGTAGCTGCCCTCTTTACTAATGATGAGAGATCGCGCTACTTTTATATACTCAAAATATTTCCGTTCTCATTAAAGGGTGACGCTAAGATATGGTTTAATTCTCTTGATCCTGGTTGTGTGCATAGTCCCCAGGATATGATTTATTACTTCTGTGCTAAATATTTCCCTGCTCATAAGAAATAAGCTGCTCTGAGGGATATATATAATTTTGTGCAAATTGAAGAAGAGAGTCTCCCACAAGCTTGGGGGAGGCTTCTCAAGTTACTTAATGCTTTGCCTGATCATCCTCTTAAGAAACTTGAAATACTTGATATCTTTTATAATGGACTAACCGATGCTTCCAGAGATTACCTGGATAGTTGTGTTGTTTCTCTTTTCAAGTAAAGAACACCGGATGAAGCTGAAATTCTATTGAATAATATGTTGACAAATGAAAATAATTGGGCACCTCCTGAGCCAACCTTCGAGCCAGCTCCTGAGCCAATTACTGAGCCTATTCCTAAACCAACTCCGAAGAAGAGAGGTGTTCTATTTCTCAGTCCCGAAGATATGCAAGAGGCAAACAAATATATGAAAGAAAAAGGTATTAAAGCCGAAGATGTTAAGAATTTACCCCCTATTGAAGAAATACATGGTCTTAATTTACCACATGTTGAAGAAGTATATGATCTCAATTCTTTATTCGCTGAAGAACCTCCTGATCCCGATATCCCGACACAGGTAGTAAAGGTAAATTCTCTCTATAGATATGATAAAGCTGAAGTACCTCCTACTAAAATTGCTAGTCAGTGCTTGGATGAGTTTGATAACTTTATGTTTAAGCAAGATGACTTTAATGCTTATTTTGGTAGACAATTGAAACAGAATACCTTTATGATTAAACGCTTGAGTGATTATATGGCTAATATTAGAGGTGAACTTAAACTTGTTAGCAAACATGCTTCCATGGTCACCACTCAAGTAGAACAAGTACTTAAAGCTCAGAAAGAAGTGCTTGATGAAATGAATAGTAAGAAAATGATTATGTTGTTAGAGTGGCTACTAGAACTGGTAGAATGACTCAGAACCTTTGTATCCTGAAGGCCACCCTAAGAGAATCGAGCAAGATTCTCAGAGAAATAATATTGATATGCCTAGTTCTTCTAAAAGGAAGAAAAAGAAAATGATAGGACTGTGCAAACTTCTAGTGAACCTGTTCTTGAACCACCGATAATCCAAATGATATCTCTATGTCCGATCTTTGAAACACAACTGTAATGAACATGAACCTAGTGAAAATGTTAATGATGATGCTCAACCTAGTAATGATAATGATGTAGAAGTTGAACCTCTTTGTTGATCTTGATAACCCACAATCAAAGAATCAACGTTATGATAAGAGAGACTTTGTTGCTAGGAAACATGGTAAAGAAAGAGAACCATGGGTTCGAAACCCATGCCTTTTCCTCCCAAACCATCCAAGAAAAAGGATGATGAGGATTTTGAGCGCTTTGTTGAAATGATTAGACCCATCTTTTATGTATGCGATTGGTGATATGCTCAAATGAATCCTTATGCAAAATATATGAAAGATATTGTTACAAATAAAAGAAAGATACCGGAAGCTGAAATTTCCACCATGCTTGCTAATTATACTTTTAAGGGTGGAATACCAAAGAAACTTGGAGATCCAGGAGTACCTACTATACCATGCTCCATTAAGATAAATTATGTTAAAACTGCTTTATGTGATCTTGGAGCCGGTGTTAGTGTTATGCCTCTCTCTTTATATCGTAGACTTGACTTGAATAAGATGACACCTACTGAAATATCTTTGCAAATGGTTGATAAATCAACTGCTATACCTGTCGGTATTTGTGAGGATGTGCCTGTTGTGGTTGCAAACGTTACTATTTTAACGGACTTTGTTATTCTTGATATTCCCGAGGATGATAGTATGTCTATTATTCTTGGAATACCTTTCCTTAATACTGCAGGGGCTATTATTGATTGCAACAAAGGCAATGTCACTTTTCATGTAATGAGCATACGGTACACTTTCCGAGGAAACAACCTCAAGTTCATAGTATCAACTCTATTGGAAAAATTCCATCGATTATATTTGGATGTTTTGAATTTCCTCTCCCTACTGTCAAGAAGAAATATGATATACTTATTATTGGGGATGTCCATATCCCCGTTGAGGTAACATAGTGTTATTCAAAATTTCTCCGGTTCCATGTTAATCGAAATGAGTTTGTTAACAAGACTTGATCAACCTTGTTAGTGGATTCTTTTTTATGAGCATGAGATGGATGAAACTAGAAGCACAACCTTCTGTACCCTCTTTATATTTTCTGTTCTTTAGTAGAAATAAAGTAAAATAGTATTTTTCTGTCTATTTCCTGATTTATCCGTGCAATATAAAAATATCCCGAAAATAAAAGTCCTCAGAATGCCATGCCAATTTAATATGATTTTTTCGGGAATATTTGAGGATTTTTAGTGCAAAAATTACCGCAGGGGGAGCTGCCACCTGGCCGCGAGGGTGGAGGGTGCGCCCTACCCCCTGGGCGCGCCCCCTGCCTCGTGGGCCCACGGTGGCCCTCTTCCACTTATCCCTGCACCCATCTTCTTCCTCTGCCTCACACAAACCCGAAAAACCAACTCAAGCACGAGTTCCATCCACTTTTGCTGTGATTTTCGATCTCCTTGCTCAAATCACCTCTCGCAAAACTGCTTGGGGGGATTGTTCCTTGGTATGTGACTCCTCCATTGGTCCAATTAGTTTTTGTTCTAGTGCTTTATTCTTTGCAAATCTGTGCTGCATAGGTGACCATGTTCTTGAGCTTGCATGTCAAATTTATATGGTTCCAAGTAGTTCTAATGCTTGATATATGCTCTAGGCACTTGTATGAGTAGTTGCTATCAGTTTTATTGAAGTTGATTCACTTTTCTTTGAAGTTACTAAAACTTTTAGAATTGTTTTTCAGAGAAAACAAATTGTTTAGGAAGATGTTCCAAGGTGGTTCTTCAAGGAAGCAAGGTCCCAGGCTTGCAATGCGTGATGCTGACGAGGAACCACCAAGAGACGCTCTTGTGAGGCCCTATG
Source organism: Aegilops longissima (assembly GCA_021605205.1). Classification (NCBI taxonomy): domain Eukaryota; kingdom Viridiplantae; phylum Streptophyta; class Magnoliopsida; order Poales; family Poaceae; genus Aegilops; species Aegilops longissima. The sequence goes on along the minus strand of CM038681.1, from coordinate 166,374,093 downwards.
AATGGCCTTCGGAAAATTTTATGGATCAAGCAGGAATCAAAGAAGAGTTTAACACATATTTGCGTAATGCCGGTCTTGAGGATTTTGAAGCTGACAAATGCCCCCAGTATCGTGATCTCACAAGTTCATTTGTGGGGAGGTTTGAGTTTTCATCTTCGCGTAATTCTCCTTCAGTCATGTTTGACCTTTATGACAAATCTTATACCATGGACTTAGAGGATTTCACTTTTGCAAGCAAACTTCCATCTTGGGGTAGTATCAGGGATCCCCCTAAATCTGAATATAGAGACTTTCTTGCTAGAATAACCGTGGAGGAATCTAGAGATATAACACAAGCCACTATAGGGAGCATTCACTTTCCTGCTATACATTATTTTGCTCTCTTCATAGGCAGATGCATAAATGCTATGGATGAAGCATGTCACATGTGTGCCCCTGATCTCAGTAGTCTCAGGAGTGCTGTGTTAGGGGACCAATCTTATCATATGGGAGCCATTGTAGCTCGTAGGTTGCATCATAATAGACATAACGAAGATTTATTTGGAGGAATTTATGCAACCCGCTTAGCTAATTTTCTAGAGATAGACATTCGTGAGGGTGATATGGAGTTACCCCCTACTTATTTAGATTTTGATTCTATGGTTTCCCACCAGTTTGTTGAGAGGACTGAACCACCTCTCCAATATCGACTAATCTTTAACAAACGGCATGTTGTCCATGTTACTCTTCCTGCTCCTGCCTTCTTTGATTTTTAGACGAGAGGAAGATATATTATTACCAGAGAGGAGGCAGATGAGTACGAGAGGAGAGAGGAGGCGGTTCGACGCCACGCTGCAGCTCAGGAGGCGATAGCAGCTGCATCACAGTACGACCCCAGCTACACCTATGGGTATCAGCCAGGCTATCCCTGGCAATAGACCAACTTAGGCCAAAAGCCTAAGCTTGGGGGAGTACGTATTTCTCACCGACATTACATTCATGTTCACACACACTCATTGATAGATGTCGGTGCTCATACTCTTTCACTGTAATATCCATGCTAGTTTATTTTCCTTTTTCCTGTTTTCTTCTTGTGTGTTTAATAAACCTTAAGAAAAACCAAAAAAATTAGTAGTAGTTTATTTTTCCTGTTGTAGTAGTAATAATTAAAAAGAAAACCCAAAAATATTTCCCGTTCTTCTTTTGCTTGTTGGGAGCTTTCCCGTGTAAATAGTTTTTATTTCTTTTCTTTTCTTTGGGGGTCAGTAGGGGAAGACCATAATTAAATTGTTGAAGTGGCTCTTATATGCATTATTGTTGATTTAACCAAGAGCCCATACTGCCTTGTCTTCTCCTGTTTATTGAATGCTCGCAGATTCCAGCTTAGTCCAATGCACATGCACTCTTATTATTATTCACACCGTTCGGTCGTGCAAGTGAAAGGCAATTATGATGATATATGATGGACTGACTGAGATGGGAAAAGTTGGTATGAACTCGACCTCTTTTGTGTTTGTAAATATGATGAGTTCATCGTTCTTGATTCAGCTGATTATGAATAAACATGTTTGCAATGACAATTAGAGATCATAGTTGCTTGTTCCATGCTTGATTAGCTATGAGTTATAATGGTTTACCTTGCGTGCCAACATGCTATTGAGATGATTATGATGTGGTATGATAGGGTGGTATCCTCCTTTGAATGATTTAAGTGACTTGACTTGGCACATGTTCACGCATGTAGTTGAAACAAATCAGCATAGCCTTCACGATATTTATATTCATGGTGGATTATGTCCTACTCATGCTTGTATTCAATGTTTATTAATTTTAATGCATGTTCATGGCTGTTGTCGCTCTCTAGTTGGTCGCTTCCCAGTCTTTTGCTAGCCTTCACTTGTACTAAGCGGGAATACTGCTTGTGCATCCAATCCCTTAAACCCCAAAGTTATTCCATATGAGTCCACTATACCTTCCTATATGCGGTATCTACCTGCCGTTCCAAGTAAATTTGTATGTGCCAAACTCTAAACCTTCAAATAAACATTCTTTTTTGCATGCTCGAATAGCTCATATATCAACTAGGCTGCCCTTATCTTCCGTGTTAGGCGGGTTATTCTCAAGAAGAGTGGACTCCGCTCCTCACTCATGAGGAAATGGCTGGTCACCGGGATGCCCAGTCCCATGCTTTATGCAAACTAAATCAAAATAATTGCAAACAAAACTCCCCCTGGGACCCGTTGAATGTTGGAGGCACTCGTTGTTTCGAGCAAGCCATGGATTGATGCTTGTGGAGAAGGGGGAGTATAAACTTTACCATGTTGTTTGGGAACCGCCTATAATTTGTTTAGCATGGAAGATATCGTCATCTCTTAGTTGTTATGTTGATAATGAAAGTATGCCGCTCAAAATATAAATTATCTCTATTTCCAAACCGAGCTCTGGCACCTCTACAAATCCCTTCTTCCCTCTGCGAAGGGCCTATCTATTTACTTTTATGTTGAGTCATCACCCTCTTATTAAAAAGCACTAGCTGGAGAGCACAGCTGTCATTTGCATTCATTATTGTTAATTTATATCGGGTATGACTATGATTGGATCTCTTTTACCATGAATTACAATGTCTAGTCAGTCCTTGATCTTTGAAGGTGCTCTGCATTTATGTTTTGCGGTCTCAGAAAGGGCTAGCGTGATACCATCTTGTTATATCATATTATTATTATTTTGAGAAAGTGTTGTCATCCGAGATTTATTATTATGACTTGCTAGCTGATTATGTTATTGATATGAGTAAACATGAGACCTGAGAATTATTGCAAATGTGGTTAGTTATAATCTTTGCTGAAAACCTGAATGCTGGCTTGACATAAGTACAACAACAAGAGCAAACAGAGTTTGTAAAAGTTTTTCTTTTCTCTTTCAGTTTGTCAATTGAATTGCTTGAGGACAAGCAAGGGTTTAAGCTTGGGGGAGTTGATACGTCTCCGTCGTATCTACTTTTCCAAACACTTTTGCCCTTGTTTTGGACTCTAACTTGTATGATTTGAATGGAACTAAACCGGACTGACGCTGTTTTCAGCAAAATTGCCATGGTGTTGTTTTATGTGCAGAAAACAAAAGTTATCGGAATGACCTGAAAATCCACGGGATGTCTTATAAAAAATAATAAAAAATCCTCACCAAAGATGAAGACCAGGGGCCCCACACCCTATCCACGAGGGTGGGTGGCGCCCCCCCCCCTCCTGGGCACGCCCCCTACCTTGTAGGACCCCTGGAGACCCTCCGACGCCAACTCCAACTCCATATATTGGATTTTGGGGAGAAAAAAATCAGAGCGAAAGTTTCATCGCGTTTTACGATACGGAGCCGCCGCCAAGCCCTCATCTCTCTCGGGAGGGCTGATCTGGAGTCCGTTCGGGGCTCCGGAGAGGGGGATTCGTCGCCGTCGTCATCATCAACCATTCTCCATCACCAATTTCATGATGCTCACCGCCGTGCGTGAGTAATTCCTTCGTAGGCTTGCTGGACGGTGATGGGTTGGATGAGATTTATCATGTAATCGAGTTAGTTTTGTTAGGGTTTGATCCCTAGTATCCATTATGTTCTGAGGTTGATGTTTCTATGACTTTGTTATGCTTAATGCTCACTAGGGCCCGAGTGCCATGATTTCAGATCTGAACCTATTATGTTTTCATGAATATATGTGTGTTCTTGATCCTATCTTGCAAGTCTATAGTCACCTACTATGTGTTATGATCCGGCAACCCCGAAGTGACAATAATCGGGACCACTCCCGGTGATGACCATAGTTTTAGGAGTTCATGTATTCACTATGTGCTAATGCTTTGTTCTGGTTCTCTATTAAAAGGAGGCCTTAATATCCCTTAGTTTCCAATAGGACCCCGCTGCCACGGGAGGGTAGGACAAAAGATGTCATGCAAGTTCTTTCCCATAAGCACGTATGACTATATTCGGAATACATGCCTACATTACATTGATGAATTGGAGCTAGTTCTGTGTCACCCTATGTTATGACTGTTACATGACGAACCACATCCGGCATAATTATCCATCACTGATCCGGTGCCTACGAGCTTTCCATATACTGGTTTGCGCTTATTTACTTTTCCGTTGCTACTGTTACAATCACTACAAAAATTCCAAAAACATTACTTTGGCTGTCTTTACTTTTGTTACTGTTATCGCCACTATCATATTACTTTGCTACTAAACACTTTGCTGCAGATACTAAGTTTCCAGGTGTGGTTGAATTGACAACTCAGCTGCTAATACTTGAGAATATTCTTTGGCTCCCCTTGTGTCGAATCAACAAATTTGGGTTGAATACTTTACCCTTGAAAACTGTTGCGATCCCCTATACTTGTGGGTTATCAACACCCAGCCGGAGTCTCAAGAACATAAGACGCTTTGGGACGAGCTTGAACTGGCCTTGCGGGAAGACGCCGCGCCTCTCCCCGCTCCCGTTCCGGCTCCCGTCGCCCCGACTGCGCCAGCGCCCATCCCCGTGGCATTGATGGGCTGGGAGCCGCACATTGTCGCCGAGCTTGATACCACGGGGTTCCACGAGGTCCCTGCCGACTTTTCATGTGCCCATGCACCTGCCAGCGCATGCGCCTGCGCGTGCACTGGCGTGCACGCCCGTGCCGGTGCCCGTGCACCTGCCAGCGCATGTGCTGGCGCTGCAGACCGACGCGGCGCTGCGTGCGGTGCCGTGCACACGAATGTCTCCGCCGCGCCGCTGATAGCGCATGTCCCCGCTGGTGCGGTGCCCCCTCGGCGGCATGGATGGCCGCCATCGACCGCTTCCTTGCACTAACGCGGTTGCCTCTTCCCGCCATTGACTCGCTTCAAGTCCAAAACATTTTGGCCTTCCTTGAAGCTAGGCCAACGCCCAGAGTATGCCAACAATGGCGCAAGACGCCGCTGCCGCCGCCGGTCGATCGGGTCTGACGACACACGAGCACGGCAGAGGAGCCGCTTCCCACCGTGAGACGCCCCCGCCCCCGCCGCGTAATCTAAATTTGCCATGAAAAACGTTCGGATTGCCATGCTTAAAATCCGAGCGTTTATCATTTCCGTTTATTTTATATTGATCATCGTATAATTTAAAGTCGGAGTAAGACTAAACGAAATGTATGGTTTGATCGATTGAATGTTCTGCTAGAGCCGTATCAAATTAAATATAAAACGTCATCAAGCCACATGTATTCCTTGTCATCCAACGACCTAGACTGCTTCAATGTCGAGCGCTCAACACGTTTAGTGTGCAGTTAATTTCATGCCAAAAATAGTGCTAATCACATGACAACACGCAAATCATATCCTAGTAGTTAATATCCGCATGCACTTAATATACTTCCAAATTAACGTGCATTGCACGTACACACTGACTAGTGCTGCTAGTACGTGAAACCGGTGCCGTGACTTGTGAATGCGTCCAGATATGGTCAACGGCAACATCGCCCGCGAGTTCTTCCTGTTTGCCCGTACGTCTAAACGCAGAAGGGGAGGAGGGAGAGAGAGCACACATGGAACCCACCAGTAAGTGAAGGCGAATAGTACTAAAAATAATATTACTCCCTCCGTCCGAAAATACTTGTCATCAAAATGGATAAAAAGGGATGCATCTACAACTAATATACGTCTAGATACATCCCTTTTTATTCATTTTGATGACAAGTATTTCCGAACAGAGGGAGTACATGTTATCCATTAATTAGGCTGTGGTAATATAAAAACATTATGTGAACAAAGGGGGGTACAACAAACATTGCTATTCTACGTATGTTGCCTATTGACGTGCGGCTTGAAGGCCCGGTTGCATGTTCGATCCTCGTCCTTTATTTTGTAATTTGTATATGGCTCAAATTTGTTTCATGACATGTGGGCCCCTCGGTGTGTAGTTTGTAGCACTTTAATTTGTGGGTCAAAATTTGTTCCATTCCAAAGTGGACTATCGGTGTGTAGTTTTGTAGCTTATTTATAATAATTAAAGAGAACAACATAGTTTTTTCAATAATACCATGGTGCAACATTGAAGGCGAGAAAGGACATGCGAGAGAGCGATGACCGAGCCAGAGGGAAATCAACTAGGGGAGTTGCGTGGGTTGCAACGGTGTTTGGAGTAGTTGTGGGCCGAATGCTACGAAAATATAATCTAAACCGACCAGAATAAATGCATACACAAATTAATCCAAGGTTGGAGTGCCCCTCGCAATGTAAATAGCTCCGGCTTTGTGAGGGATGGAGAGGTAGTAGCTTCAATGCGTGGAAGATATGGTGTGAGAAAGCGAGGTCAATCGAGAGACATATAGATAGAGAGACAAAGTGAGTGTGGTCCGACATTCACTGAAAAAATATATATGCTCTGGAGAGATATTGTCCGATTGAGCTTTTTGGCAAGGGTGAGGGCTGTAAGATAGAGCTTGAGAGATGATCCAGTCACAGACGTGTAGATATATTTTGTGCATGGGAGGAAGCAAGGTCAACCGATCACATAGGGTCGCCGTGCGATCGAAAGAGTGAGACATGTTGGAGAGAGTGACCTAGATAGACGATGTGCGCGAGAGAGTATACAATGTGAATAGGTCGAATTGGGCTCAAACATGGTGATATATCGTTTTTGTCCGAGAAAGAGCGAGGTCAATCGAGACATACGGAGAGAGAGAGAGATTGAGTGAGTGTGGCCCACCATGAGGTCGAAAGAGTGGCGGCGGCTTGGATGGACTGACCTAGATAGACAATCTGCGTGAGAGAGTATAGAGTGTGTCGATCGAGGCCCGAACAGGGAGATATATCATTTGTGTGTGAAAGAAAATGAGGTTAAACGAGACTCAGATAAATAGAGCGAGATTGAGCGAGTGTGGCTGCTGCCGTCTTGGAAGAAAGAGTGAGACAGTCTCGAGGAGTGACCTAGATATACAATCTGGCAAGGCTTGCACGAGAGGTTGGGGGGCTAGATAGGCAATGCATGTATTTAGCGCGAGAGGGTGAGAGGGAGAGGGGGGAGAGAGAGAGATCGACATGGGGTGCAATGGCGGGTGTGTGAGGTAAATACATTTGGTAACAGAGTGGAAAAAGGGGTTGTGTAGTTGAGAGACTTAGAGATCAAACATGGAGAGAAAGAATGAACTTGTGTTGAAACCGATGGCTTCCTAAGGTGGTTAGGAGAGGAAGATTGACCGATACAGGAAGTATGTAGCGTTTGTCTTGGGGGGGGGCTAAAACAACATTTGAATGTACATAGTACGAGACTTAATATCGATGTTTCAATTCGGTGTACATTGTAAGATTTGAACTGAGGACCAGGCATACGGGTAATTATTTCGAATTCATGCCATACTAAGTTTCGAAAAGTTGACATTGACTCAGTTTGTTGTGCTATTTTGTAGGTCATATGTTTGAATCCATCCAAAAGTTTTCTCACTACCATGGTGTTCATCATATACATATGAATTTGTATTAAAAAAGTAGCATGGATACAGTGAAATGTGAAATCCATGTTAGAATTGGAGATCGCTACATGACACACACTCTAATTAAAATAACTAACTACGTGACACACACTCTAATTCAAATAACTAATTATGTGACACATACTCTAATCCACGTTAGTGTGGGTACCGTTTCGATTTTTTTCAAATAACTCCTCATTAATTAATTTATAGTACTCCCTCTGTTCACTTTTATAAGACCTTGAAGACATTTCATACAATGTGCAAAATAGTTCATTTTAAGTTGTCTGAAACGACTTACAAAAGTGAACGGATGGAGTATCTCGTTTCGAATGACTAATTATTGCAAGGAAAACACGGGCATGGTAATACAGACATATTCGTTTGCAAATGAAAGAAGATTCATTTGCATTCTCAAATGTAGGCGCACCACGCAGACCAGGGTCGTGTCAGGGTGGACGCTGCTTCGGTGCCTTAAAGGCAACTGCCTTTGGGTCACTAACATGTGGGCCAGCCACCTGTTGGGCCCACATGTCATGGACACAAAGGCAGGTGCCTTAAGGCACCGAAGCATAGTCGTGTCGGGGTGGTCGCGTGTGTCGGACGGATGTGTAGCACCTAGCCACCCACCCCCTCCCCCCCAAAAGGACGACGACAATATAAGTTCGCGCTTCCATGTTTCGGATTGAAATATCTGGCGAACCTACTTCCAGCCCTGCAAAATCTCTCTTCTCCACCGTCCCCTTCCGCGCCCAGATTGATCAAATCCCTAATTCGCCGCCAACCCTCGAATCGCCCCTCGTCTCGTCTCTTTCCCCACCGTTCCCCACCTCTGTGCCGGACGACAACGACGAAGACGATGGCCGCGCTTCACCACCACACCGGAGCTACCTCATCTACGCCCTCGTCCACCGCACCGGGTGGTCCACCGACAATGTCGGCCGCCACAACCAACGTGCCTCACAGACACCGAGTTCCACCGCATCAGGTGCGCTTCACCGACGCCGTCTCCCAGCTCACCGGGGCTACTTCACCGAGCACATCGTCGCACCTCCGCCCCCCGAGGCCGTTGGGGCTTCACCAATGCTCTCGCCCACCAGATCAGAAGCGCCCGCTGCCACTCAAGATCTGCATCCGCACGCCAGCCAACGCCAACAAGATCACCCTCAATGGCTCTAAAGTGACCCGCAGTCTAGCTAGGCGAGCATGCCCAAACGCCGGCCCGAACTAGGTATCCACACGTCACTCCCTTGTGCATTGTTCCGACGATGTTTGGATATCCTTTCACTGCTCTCTTAGCTTACACGCCTATGCAACTCTGACTTTAACTCTTATTTCTTCTGGAGATATCATCTGAAACAAGCGAATCCATATTTTAGCGAAGCATGACGGCGCTACGGGATCTGGTACACATCCGCACACCAGATAACCTTGTAAGTATCGTCCTCCGATACAACATCAAGGTCGATTCCTCTTATTTGATCAATCATTCGCCGTGTCAAAATGCAGAGGGGATGCAAGGAGCACAAGGCCTGCACATCCAAGCAAGTGGTAACATGGACTTGTACATGGAACATCCCAAGCGCAAGCAGAGCTGCAGTGAGCCTGTACAACGAGCTAGCGTAAGTCCCTGCATTTCATTTAATTCATACTGGCATTCGTGTATGATTTGTGTGCAGTGGCTGATCCACGAATTCAAGTTACCAGGGGCGAACATTTAACTTAAAAATAAGAAGGCACTTGCACTCCGGAAATCAACATAACTTGAGAAATGTGAAGCTACATGCACTTTGAAAACTAGCTAATGATCCAAAGTGGTTTAGATTATAAACACTAAATGATGCAAGCACCAAAAAACACAAAATGCAACATGGTGTACAAGGACTACAAACATGGTCTGTACCTTCTTGAATTATTCGTTCTCTGGCTAAAAATATCGAAGTGTAATTGCACGTATAACCAGTGCGCAAACTGCATATATCTATCCTGCACAAGTATGCCAATAGTTTCAAACAACAGATTAGAAAAGTATTTATGCTATGTCGTCATGATATTGGGACTTTCTGGTAGATGGCCTCGGCATTTCCTCAAGCTATGAAAATGCACAATAATTTGCTTGTCATCAATGCCTGCAAATCTCTGTCTCTCTCAACATAGTAGATCATCATTAGACACTAAATCCTTCAATGAGCTTGCAAAATGCTTGCATTAGATCCCTCATTAGACACTATATGTTCATCACCAGGAGCATGTAAAATGTTTGCATCAAATCCTTCATTAGCAGTCTGTTCATTAGACACTTCAGGCTCAAGAACAACATGAGCTTGTATGTTTGCACCGGAAACTTGATTAGATACATCAGATTCAATCAGTTCAATATTGATTGGGGGAGTTATAAAATAAGTAGAAATTGGTTTCATTTTCTCATAGATTCCCTACATACAAGCAGTTTTACAACACCGACAGGTTTAAGTATTGGCCAGAAATTGAAGAGTTGAATTAGATATAATCAGGGATGTGATGTACCTGCTCGTCGCGCATACTACTCTTGCAAGCTGCGACTGTCCATTTGCGCAAGCTCGATGCCATGCATGTGCTGCCGTCGCTGCCTCCCATGCAGGCTACACCCAGGGTTGGATCTTCATCTTCTTTTTCTTCCGTTCGCTTGAAGCCCGCGACCGCCCTCCAACGAGGGCGCGAGGAAGTGCTGTGTCGGTCTGTCCATCGGCGACTAGGTTAGGAGCAAACCAGACTGGAGGCTGGAGCGAATGAATTGGGATTTTTCCTGTTGTCGATCGATATGGGAGGCGCTCGTTTGGGCCGCGAGCCTGCTATAGGGCCTGCCTTGCACTTATGTTATTGGCCCATCCAAATTGAAGCATTTTTCTTCATTTTTTACATTGCCTACTCGTGCGTTGGGACGAACAAAACTAGCATGGGCCACCCTGGACGACTCAAACTAGGTGCACACTTTCCAGCCACCTGAGGCGGCCGCCCATACCAGCCCCTATGGTGGCGTTGCCCCTTTTTGCGTGTATGATTGGATAGTGAAAAATATTCCAGTGGCGCTTTTGATTTACCCACAGAATGGTTGAATTGCTTGTTTCTATGAACTGAGTTTGCCAATAATGTGAAGGATGCCAGTCTTTTCATCCTATTGTAGATTGCTTAGATCTCGATATGCCAAAAGTAACCGCATGAAATATACAGTAAAAGCCAGTGTGATGTGTTTGGCTACAACTTGTCTAACTACACGCCCTCATATAACATATCAAGGATGCACCATCTTACCATATTAACCATTCGACTTACCCATGCAGTGTGGGAAGAAAGAAGTATTGGGACTGCGTATCCAAGCAGTTGATGCCATGGAATCCTTCGTACAACCTTGTAAGCGAAAAAGAAGTTGCAGTGTGCATGTACAAAGAACTAGCGTAAGTTCGTTACTCGCTTCTCGAATTTTAGTTAGCCACTTATTGCAAAATTGTTCAATTACGTTGCTTGGCTTAATTTAGTTTGCTACTGATTACATAATGGCACAGCCTGTTAATCATATTGTAGACTGCGCCTATCTATGTGTTTGATACTTACTGTTAAGAATTACCTGTTTGCCTTAACTTAAATATCTAATTGTTTGTTTAACTGCTTTGCTGCTGCAACAACGGGTTACAATGATGTTAATAACTACTTTTCAGCATCCAATTGAAAATCTTTAATTCCTTGTTTGTTTAACTGGTTTGCTGTTATAACTCCCAGTTGAGATGTTTTGCTAACTTCAACTTTTCTGAATCCAATCGGAACTTTAATGGCAAAACAGGTTAGCCCAAGATCAAAGAGCGAGGTCCCCATGGACGTTGCATCATCCCACAGCAGTGGCACCGCCCAATCGTGCATTATGAATTGCCAACTGCTGATGCTCTAGAGGCTAAACTAGTGGTAGAAAGATATTCGCTTCGCACTTAGAGATGAAGTTGACATGTTGAGGAAGCAAACAGCACAATCACAAGAAGTACTCAAGACAACCATTAAATATTTGGTGGATTTCAAAACGAAGCAAGCTGAGACTGACCAGATTGTTAAGGTCCTGAAGGAAAAAAGGAAATTAAATTCCTACTTGGTAAATCATAGGTGAAATGTTCTTTCCATAGTTGAATAACCTTTGTGTTGTATGTTCATGTAATCAATCAAACCATTTGTTTTAGAGATCATGTAATAATTTTTTTTTGTTTTTTGGTTTGTAATTTTATTTAAGCACAAGTCTGTATTAATTGATAAGACTCGGAGACATTTCATTTGGATTGCTATGCCAGAGCTACAAATATGCCAATCGGGCTGAATGTGCATTCAGCAATAGTAGTATGGATGGACCATAAGTGGCACGCATCGGAAAGGGCCAAGATCCTGGCTAAAAAGGATGATGTTGTAGCAAAAGAAAAGTACAACAGCCTGGCTTATGTATGTTAGTTGATATTATTGATCCATATACTCTATAAGTGTTTATATGTCTGTTAGTTCCGTACATTCTTGGTTGATTGACTCGGTATTTGAATCTTGATACATCGCTTGTGTACATATCTAAATGGGAGTACACATTATGCCGCGTGTGACATTTCAGTTGGACATGAAGTGTTTCCAAATATTCGAATTCACCTTAAACTAGATGCTTATTGTCCCAAAATTCGAAAGAAACAACAAAATGTCCACTCCCACGTCGGCTGCCCGAAGCCAAGTGTTTGGGAGATGGAAATTACTGTATACCCATTACGCAGACAATCCATCGGCTCGATTTCCACTGCTCTAAATAGGGGTAGGTTAGTAACTTCAATTAGACGTGACACGACCGCCTCTGAGCCCATTCCGACACGGTGGGCGTCAAACATTGGCGGCAAAACTCATTTGATTAAAGCTCGTCCGAAAGACCTCTGTTTCTCCCTACATTCCCCATTCATACAAGGTGGGCGGCAAAACAAACTCTCCTCGTCCGAAATCGATGTAGGCTAATATTTTAATTAGGGGCAAATGTGTAACTTCCATCAGACGTGACACAACCGCCCTACCTGTCAGCCCCGTTCATACACCGTGGGCGCCAACCGTGGGCGGAAAAACACCCTCTCCTCGCCCGAAATAGTTACCGGCAAATATCTGGGAGATGCGAGATTACCGTCCTATCCCCAAGCAACGAGACGTCCAAATTATAAACAGGGGCTAAGTTTGCAACTTCCCCATATTTCAGACAAGCGCGTCCCAAAAACATGGTTCCCCGTACCTCTCCCTCCATTTTCCCATTCATACACCGTCCGCGCTAGAACACCCCATCCCCACACCAGCCTCCGTCCGCCACCCCATCCATCGCCGCCGTCCTCCACCATGCCGGAGCGCCTACCAAGACCGTGTCGTCCACTGCTAGAGATGGACGTTTCTCATCCACGGCGACAGACCAATAGCCTTGCATCGCATCCTCTCGCTTCATCGGCGCCGTCGTCCTCTTTGTCGGGGCCGCTCACACGACCTTCTCTTCCACCGCAATGGGACTTATCCCCCGATGCACCCGTCTACCATCGCAGATCTACTTCAACGCCACCGATAGCCATCGCACCCCCGATGCCTACACGGCGCCACAAGAGAGGTGGTACTTCATAGCTCCTAAACTTTTTGATCTCAACCAGAAAATAGATCTTAACTTGGGTGTGTAATTGGTCAGCTAAATGTTCCTAAATTAGTTTCGAAAATGCATGTTCGCCGCTCGGGTGTGTATCCTACAGGGTGCCCACGGTGGGCCGGCCCACCCTGGGATTTTGGGTCGTCCCAGGCCCCGATTCCCCTCTATTCTGCTGGGCGCTTCCGATCTCTACTCGCTTCATTACTGCCCGCCCGGCGACTTGTCGCCCTCGGACGGCATGACTCTAGGAGGAGACGCCGGACTAACAGAGGCCAGAGAGCCGCCAACAGCGTCACCGCTGCCCGGGCGCCTGTCGTGCCTACCTTCCCAAATCCGTTCAGGCTCGTGCATGCAGCACCCACCAAGCCAACCCGATTTATCCTGAGATATGTCCTCAACACTCAGCAGCCACTCCTTATCACCCATTTTCTAATTGATTCATTACTCATTAGGCAGGACTGTCATTTGGGTTTGTTGTGTGCTTAGTGCTACCTACACTTAATGGTTCAGATGTATTTTGGTAATCTTTAGTACCTCTAAAGTTCACAGCGTTTTCAAAATTCGCCCTCGTAATGTAAACTAGTCATTTTGGATTGTTGGTCGTAGTGACATTGACCCAGATTACTACTGCAAGCCAGGTTTGTTGACAATTTTACTTGTCTTTCTTACTCATTCAATATAATATCCAATTATTCACGTCGATTAGTTGCAAACAATAAGTGCTAGACAAACTTCTTCATTCAGATTTTGGACTGCCTCTTACTGCCATTACAATTCTGCATACTTGTCCTAGTAAGCTCACAAGTAAATGATTGATTCACTACATCTATGCTTGCCTTGTCATATTTGTTGTCAACATTCTTTTAGGGTGGACCACCCTGTTTCTAAATACTGGAACAGTAGACATGAGTGGATAGTATTTCTCTGTGTGATCTCTTCAATAATGTGTGGGTAACGAACACTGCATTGTATAGAAAGAAAGTGTCATTTCCAGCTTTTACATAGGTTTCGATCTTTTACATGGAATACAATCTGCCTACTTGCTTTGTGTCGCACTACCAACACTCCACCCTTGAAGCTAAACATTACACCACTCGTAATTGCTTAGTTTATTTGTTCAAATACGAATTTCATATGATTCTAATTTTCCTACTTCAGTTTTGAAATGTGTACCTGCCTGTTATAGAGACATAAGGGGTTTGTATTTCTGTGTGTGGTATGGTCAGCATGGTTGGGAAGGTGAACTTTGCATATGCAGGGGTTTATAGGGAGACACTCTCCGAGTTGAATCCGCAATGCATTCCATAGACAATCTGACTACTTTTTATGTTTTCATGAATCTCAGATTTTGAACAGCATCATAATGATTATGAGCTTGCGCGCATGAAAAGAATAAAGCAGAACAATGCCATGGCTATCAAACTTGGCATTAAGGGACTGAAATAAAGTCTGGATGCAATGCAATGCAAACGCTCTCCACCCATGATTCATGCTCGTAATATGATCCTAATAAAGGATTCTGAGCTAGAGGGAAACCTAAGTCAATGTAGCTCCCTAGTGGAGGAATCAGAGGAAGATGCCCTATCTTATTCACCCATCAAGGTACTTGCTCTAACTTTCCAAGGTTACATTCATAGCACATATCTTGCAACTGATGCTTTGCATTGCTTCTACTTTGTTGAACTGCCATTAGCATAGTTTACACATCTTGTATGTGAATACGCCCTGCCTATCCATTTTCAGTACATATTCCATCTGTTATCATACCATATTTATCCATTCAAATGCTGTTCTTGTGTATCGAGCGCTCAAAAGGAAGAGGGCGATTGCTGATCGTGGAGGAGCACAAGCAAAGCATTTGAAAAGGTAGTATTTTGATAAATCAAATAGCCCATTAGGTGTAGTTGCAATATCACCGACCCACAAAATACCCCAACTCTAGCAGACTCTAGCCCTACTACATCGGGTCATTTCGATGCCCCAACTCAGCAGACCCCAACTACAGCAAAAAGATGATTATGCCATTGACATAGCACCATTGCACGACATAAAACCCCATTCCAAGAAAGAGTACACCAAATCCAGTTGCCAAACCTTTTCGAACCATAGAAAGCCCCAATTGCAGCAAATAGGACCCTGCTCCATTTCTTCCCAGTTTAGAAGACGAAGCTTATGTTGTTGTCGAACTTTGTGCGATCTTTCCTTCATGGAAATTATACATGAATACGTAACAATTTCCAGTGTTCCTACGCAACTTATGCGTAAGTAATGTACTAATGTTATTCATGGTCATTACTGCATATGTTTCTGCTGACAGAAGACACAAGATTTCATTATTTTAAATAGGCGAGGAGAAAATTGGATTGTGATGACGAGCAAGGGTTGGTTGCGCTTTTCAAGCACTCGTTGATGAAGTATCGTTCCTACCTGAGGAAAGCGCACTTCGATGTCAAGCCTCTGAATGAAATTTCTGTTAAGTATCCGGTGCTACATTTATCCGACGGTGACTGGAATAATCTTGTTATACATTGGTCTCGGATGCAGCGTAAGGTACTGTCTATGATATCACATCACAATTTGAACTACATTTCTGCATCTGCCTTAATGTCTCACTTGTACGAAAACTGTTAGTAGAAGAACATTCGTTCTGAAGGGACCACATAATCTCACAACTATAGTGCACACTGCATTGCTCTTGTGAGTACCTCTTGCCCTGTATGACCATACTTACTTTCATAGCTGTTTGATTATGTAACATCACTGCACATGTTAGCCTCGTAATCATCCATTTGCTGGACATTATAAGATCCGTATGGACTCTTACATATATTTAGAATCAATCCAATGCTTTTAAAGAGGTTTAGCTCTGCAGTCCTCTTGTAAGGACTAAACGTGGTCTATCACTGTACTTACATTAACAGCTACTCCCTCCGTTCCATAATATAAGAACGTTTTGTATAGTACACCAGTGTTCAAGACACTCTTGCATTATGGGAAGAGGGATTGGTTCATTTTGTAGCATTCTCGCATCTTATCTCCTCGCCCACCATTTACTAAAAAGATCAGATCTATATTTAATCTTACCAACAAGTAGAATACATGACAATGCCAAGTCTTGTATGTAGCCCATTGCTCTTGTCAAGACATTTTGTCCCAGAACGCTTGTACTTGTGGATTGGTAGTTGATTATGTAGCATCAATCTGCATCTTATCTTCATTATCCTCTATCCCTTCCAAAGATTATCATATCTATAATTACTCTCTACAAAATGTAGAGTATGTGCAATGCTTATGAAGAAGATTCGTGCTGAAATTCTTGAGTTATCCTTCCCTTGACATGGAAAAGGGCATTATAAAGCCGGTGTTAACTGTTAATGTAAGTCAGTTCTTCTAAAGCCTTTATCCTCAACTGTTGTTTAATTTGCTCATACTCCCTATCGTTTACTGCTGTTTAGTTTGTTGTTTCTACCAAAAATGCATGTTCGTAAGAACCTTAAGTTCTAAGTTTTACTTGTAAAACCAAATTCCTTATTCATACCATGCACATTACTTAATACTCCCTATATGTATGCTTATTTTGTGGATCTATAATCCAAAGGTGTGGTGAAGCAGCCCACGTTTGCACCTTGTCATCTCCTGTTTTATCTTACTGATGTGGCTGATGATATGAACAACATGCCATGCACATTATCCAAAATAGATACAATGATTTTCTTTGCCCTTCATCTATGCTTGTTATGTTGACATGGTAATCAAGTGGTGTGGTGAAGCTCCCCGCATTATGAATAATGCCAAATTATGCTATTTATATTTTGAACATACTCTTTATTTTCTAATTTGAAATTGGATAGAATTGACAGGACAGTTATCATCTTTGTTTATGCACGTGCAAAACCTGTCATCTCTTTGTTTTGATTCAGGGTGATATGCCTGATGGCATGCACAAGTCTGCTGAAGGCTGTGAGACAAACCCAACATATATTGCAGCAAAGAAGGCAAAACATCTTGAAGATAGAGAGACAACCCCAAAGTCTTGTCTTGATGCAGTGTTCAAGTTACTTGAGACTAACAGTCAGACAAGCTCACAGAATTCGTTGTCTGAATAAGTTCGACTTCTTCAGTCCCAAGTTCTAGCATAAAGGCATTAACTTCGACTTGAAGTCCTATCTCTAAGAAAGATTGTGGAGAACACCAATGAGAACCTCGTCGCTAAACAGCTACACCTTGAAGCTATGACCGACATGCTTGGCGGTCTCACAGCCTTGCTCAAGAGCTTCATGCAGTTAGTTCCTCTCAAGGCTAACCTTGCTTGAACTGTCTTGGAAGTGGTCTCGGTTCAGTATTATTTTATTACGCTGCAATGGTGCCCAGTTTTTGTAATCCGCTTCTTCGTTGCGCTTTATGATCCTTGGTATAACTTCGATGCCCAGTGGATGTAATATACCTTAAATCCTTTATTGTATAGTGTAGGTTTATTCTTAGTTACTATGCCATAATTTCTTTATTGTATAGAGTAGGTTTGTTCTTAATTCCTACTAGTTACGCAGCAGCCCGAAATGAACCCCGGCCCATGATTGTGCGAATCAAATCACGGGCTTTTAACATGCCAAAATTGTCTCGGTCCTTGTTTGGCCCAATTAGATATCGGCTGCAAGCAGGCCGGATGTAAACCGGGCCGTAGTTAGGCCCAACTATATGATGGGCTTTTAATAGGCCGAAATTAATATAGCGCTGAAATGTTAAACGGGCCCTCAACAGGCCAAAACTAATATCAGACCGAATTACTAAGTGGGCCTTTAGCAAGTGGGCCCAAAAGCATAGTGTCTAGTTGACGGGCCGAATCTGATATGGGCCATAATTGAGCCCAAAGCCTCTTAAAGGGCAGGACCTGATCTGGGTCGTAATTTGGCCCAGAACGTGGTAGGATTTTAACGGGCCGGATCTCATATGGGCCACTATTAGGCCCGGAGCGTGGCAGGACATTAATGGACCGGATCAAATATGGGCCGACATTTGGCCCAAAACATGGCAACCAGTTAATTGGCCGGCCTACTAGGGTCCTCAAAATCTTGTGGGCCTACAGCTGGGCCGGCCCATTAATGTCGGTGAAATCTCATGGGCCTTTAGCTGGGCCGACCCATTATGACCCACAAGAATCTTGTGGGCCTTTACCTGGGCCGGCCCATTATGGCACACAAAAATCTTGTGGGCCTTTACCTGGGCCGGCCCATTATGGCCCGCAAAATCTTGTGGGCCTTTAGCTGGGCCAGCCCATTATGGTCCGCAAAATCTTGTGGGCCTTTAGCTGGGCCAACCCATTATGGTCCGCAAAATCTTGTGGGCCTTCAGTTGGGCCGGCTCATTTAAACTTGAAGGGCCGGTCCACGTGTCAACATATCATAAGCGCGTCTCGCCCATTGCATGAGTGACACATGTGCCAACGCGGACCTGACACGTGTCTCCTCCAGCCAATGATGATTATACACGTGGAAAATCCCCATTGGTCGGGGCTGTTAACGGGTTATCGGATCCAAAACCCAACCCGATAGCTTAACGGCGTTCCGTTACGGTGGATGCCACGTGTCGGTCATCCTTGACGAAAGCACTTCTGTGACGCACGATTTATCGTCATGGAAGTGGACACTTCCATGATGATAATTTTGGTAATGTCATGCAACACTTCTACGATAGCACAGGTATGACTATCTTGATTCTGTCATAAATTTGTCATGGATGTACATGCATGACAAAAAACGCGACCTACTGTGACAAACACGTATCATCACGGAAGTGTATTTTTTTGTAGTGCATACACGCAAATGTGTATGATCAAGATCAAGGACTCACGGGAGGACATCACAACACAACTCTAGACACAAATTAAAAAATACAAGCTTCATATTACAAGCCAGGGGCCTCGAGGGCTCGAATACATAAGCTCGAGAGAAGAAGAGTCAGCGGAAGCAACAATATCTAAGTACATACATAAGTTAATTAAGAATACCTTAAGAATACAAGCACAAACATCATCGATGATCCAAAAGGCAAGGCCTCCTGCCTGGGACCTCCTAACTACTCCTAGTCGTCGGTGGTCTCTACATAGTAGTAGGCTCCGTCGGGGTACTAGTAGTAGTCGACGGGGGTGGCATCTGGCTCCTGGGATCCACCATCTGATCGCAGCAACCAGGTATAGGGGAAAAAGAGGTAGCAAAGCAACCATGTGTACTCATCCAAAGTACTCACAAGACTTACATCAGAACTACACTATGTATGCAACAATATCAAAGGAATGGGCTGTATTTGTGGACTGAACTACAGAATGCCGGAAGAGAGTGGAAAGTCTAGGCTATCGAAGACTTCAAGCATCTTGTAGGGTTTCTTTAATGAAATCGGAGGAAACCCCCTCTTTCTATATATAAAAAAATCAGTGGCATTAGCGGTGCCGAAACATTGCCTCAAATTAATAGTGCCACTAGATTAAGGTGCAAAATAATAACATTACTGCTTTATCATGGCAGTGCCAAAACAGTAGCACAAGAGAAGACTCAACATGCAGGATCTTTGGCAAACGGTCAGACCAAAAAGGAACATACCTCGTGATGGGAACCATATCTGCAGTCAATGCCATCATAGAAGGGATGACACCAGTCACCAACATGGATGATTCAATTCATGGGAACTTTTGGTGCAGTTCGCCTAAAATGAAGCAATGTCCCATGAGCTAGCAGTTTCTTCTTCATTTTTGTTTTAAGAAAAGGGCTCCAGCCATGGTTCCATTTCCATTAGAAAACGAAACCCACACAACTTCTTCTTCATTAGTTGCAATAAAATTGAGCAACATCAAGGTTGGTTGTGAAGCTTCTGGAATGTTCAACTATATTTGGATATCATTGGTGCAGTTCAACTAAGATCAACCGTGAAATGTATGTCTTTGTTTGCACAAAAAAGGTGGAAAGGAGGGTGACAAACAAGTGATGAAACATACATCAAATGAAAAGAAGCATGTTCCTTATCTGAATGGCAATCCTCCAAGGACAGTAGAAATTTCTAAAGCAACAACATTGCTAGATATTAGTGTGGGCATTAGGATTAAATATGACAACCGTTAAATACAACATTACTTTAATGGTGCCATTGCTTCATTTTACCAGCAACATTACATTAACAGCTGCTACAGAGTCGGTATTTGGGCACGGGAGAGTAGGCGGACCAGGACAGTTGCATTTCTAACAAAATGAAGCAACTTATCTTAATGGGAAATTTAGCAGAACGTGAAAAAGTGTCATTGATTCATATTACTGGAGGCATTACATTAAAAACAACATTGGTTTAATGTGTCCTTACTTTTAATAGTGCGACTGCTACATTTTACCAGTGGCATTACATAAGAGTGGCTCGGGGCAACAAACATCAGAACAGGATATCTGGGTTGGTCCTATTTTTGTGCTGGACTTACTCCGTTGACTTGTCCCCCAGTCCCCACTTTCTTTCCTTTTTCAACCAATAGATCGGGTTTATATTGAGTTTGTACCGCGTTTCCCTTTATTTCCCTATTATACCAAGAGACCAGTTGGATAGCCAGTCTCTACTACTTTTCGCCCCCATTATTTCCTCTTTCGACCAAGTCCTAGATTTAGGTAACAGATCTTCCCCCACCCCACCCCCTTTCTTCCTTGTTTGACCCAAGTAGTAATAGATTCGAGTGCATGAACTACTTTTACCTCTTAACAGTCAAAACTTAGGTGGCCTTCGAACAGCCGATCGATCCTATCTACGAGTGGGCCTGGGAAATAGCAAAAGATACAAATGCAGCGACGTCAGGAGCTCGGGAAGTAGAGCAAGGCCGGTTTAGATGGAAGTTATACCTGAGGGTCGCCGGGATGTCGCTAGGTGGGCAGCGGGAGGCCGGATCTGCCCACACTATGACAGTGAGGAAGAAGGGGGCGGAGGCCCTCCCTAGCCAGTGGTGCTTGGTAGAGAACGGCAAGGCACACTGATCGGGACGCGCCGACAGTGGGTAAGAGCCGTCGCCGAGGACGACCGCGTGAATGTTGCACCTTCTCACCTTCCCCGGCAGAGAGGATCTGGCTGGATCTGTGACCAGCAGTGAGCAGAGAGAGACAGTGTGTGACCACCACTGTCGTGTTTAGATCTCGTGAGGACGAGACAGTGTGAAGAGAGCAACACTAGCAAGCAAGCACGGAGGCTCCTGCCTATATAGTGGAGTACTAGTTTTCTTTTGTCTCATCGGAGCCGGCTTGACCTCGTCAATGACTGCCGAGAAGTCTTCATGCACGCACTCGGAGGCGCAGTTGTCGTCATTTTGATCTGAAGCACCGGATTATAACATATAACACGAAAAAATGCCACATGACAAGAAACCATAACCTCACTGCCCAAAGGAGACAACATGAATCCCGACGGACAAACTAGACGAGGATCAAAGCTCAAATTAAAGATAAACTCGTAGAAAAGGGGTCCGTCGATAGATGTCCTAATTAACATAGCTGGCTTGACCTAGATGGCAGCCAAGTAGTCTTCTTGCATGTGCCCCCAATGACCAGCGCCTTGGAGGAACTCAGTTGTCGCTGTTTAACCCTCGCAGTGATCCGAAGCACATGACACCTAATATTGCGAGATGACAAGAAACCTTTTTTAGATTTCTCATCGTAACTACAGCCCTGCATACAACACAGCCTCGCACGATATGTAGATGATAGCCAATCCAGCGGTTCCGCTGGAGTCTGGTCACATGCATGGACGAACTGATCTTCCGTGTCATGCAGGGATCGTCCAGGAACCAACGTCTGTACAACACTTCTCTAGTACTATCGCTTGTCTCTCCCTTCTATTAACTCACCCGACTTGCGGTGCCAGGGAGTGTGCCTATGGTCAGTTCTCGATTGTGGTCCCACATGTGTGTGCAAACGCAATATGACACGTGTTCCATTCGGAGAGCGGCGTGCCAGACCGACCGACCGTCTGGGGTGCCATGCGAACACGACGGGCGTGTTGTATACTCTGTACATGTGTATCACCGTTTTCTTGAGGCTTTGCTCCATGGCGCAATCCATGGATACTATATTAGTATACTGTACTATTTAAAAGTTGAGGGCGGGGCTTTTCCCGCGCGGTAGGCGGGGCAGTTCCGCCTAGTCGGTTCAACAGAGACGTGAGAAGATGAGGGAGTAGGCTGCTTCAAACGCAGGGCTGTGTGATTTGACAGCTAGTTACTACTGGACAGGTGGGGCCCCGTGATTTGACTTGCCATTTTATCATTTTAACTACGGCGCTTCGACCGGCGTGAGTCTCCCGATTCCTGACCACCTCCATGTATACATGTGCCTCTCCCAATGATCCACCATGTAGAGGATGGCTCTTGCATGAGAGCCCACTCCTCCACTTTTTCATTGCCTCTTTCCTCCACATATGCAAAGATGCCATGTAAGCGGGCTTATAGCCCACTATTGTACTTGCTCATACAGGTGCTAAGCCTGCCACATAGGCATAAAGTCTGATGTGGCAAGTTAATTACTCCCTCGGTCTAGGTGTGCAAGTCATCTTACGAAAACCAAACAATCCCAAAACACTTAGGCACGGTTGAGGAAGTCCTGGACTAAGGGGTCCTCAGGCATCCGGCCTGTTGGACATGGGCCGGACTAATGGGCTATGAAGATACAAGACCGAAGACTCTCTCCCGTGTCCAGATAGGACTCTCCTTGGTGTGGAAGGCAAGCTTGGCAACCACATATGAAGATTCCTTTCTCTGTAACCGACTTTGTACAACCCTAGCCTCCTCCGGTGTCTATATAAACCGGAGGGCTCAGTCCGGAAAGAGATATAGTCATACAGGCTAGACTTCTAGGGTTTTAGCCATTACGATCTCGTGGTAGACCAACTCTTTTAATACTCATATTCATCAAGATCAATCAAGCAGGAAGTAGGGTATTACCTCCATAGAGAGGGCCCGAACCTGGGTAAACATTGTGCCCCCCGTCTCCTATTACCATCGACCTTAGACGCACAGTTCGGGACCCCCTACTCGAGATCCGCCGGTTTTGACACTGACATTAGTGCTTTCATCGAGAGTTCCACTGTGCTATCCCTAAAAGGTTCGATGGCTTCTTCAAGCATCAACAACGATGCTGTCCAAGGGGAAACCTTCCTCCCAGGACACATCTTCGTGTTCGGCGGCTTCGCACTGCGGGCCAACTCGCTTGGCCATCTAGAGCAGATCGACAGCTACGCCCCTGGCCATCAGGTCAGATTTGGGAGCCTGAACTACGTCGCGGACATCCGCGGAGACTTGATCTTCGACAGATTCGAGACCACGGCAGCCGCTCCCTATCCCTACGATGTACATGATTTAAATCTGTCATCGGACCATACTCAGGAAATTGCACCTGTAACCGCTCCGGCCTTAGATCCAGAGCAGACCGCACCATCCGAGGACGGGAAGCTCAACCCTGCCACGGAAGCCGCAGACTCCACAGTGTTGGAGCCGCACGCCGACCCGACCACGGGTGATATCTGTGTCTCCGGAACCTCGGACTTGTGTCCGGTGATAAATTCCAAACCACGTGCGTCCGCTTATGTCGAGCTGGATCGGTCATCGATCACCGAATTCAGTGCAGAGGACATCTTCCGGCACTCGCCTCTAGGCAACGTCCTGAACTCATTAAAAAAATATATCCTTAGCAGGGGACTCACAGCTAACATCCGAACTATGTCCGGTTCGAACTGGAGGCTGGTGATGGGGAATTTTGCTTCCCACCCGCCACCCACTGCATAGCCACTGTCGAGGACTTAACCAACATGCTCGATTACGGCTCCGAAGACATCGACGGTATGGACAACGATGCAGATGAGGAGCATGGACAAAATCCGCCATTTACCGGACATTGGACGGCCACTTCTTCGTACGACGTATACATGGTGGATACACCCAAAGAGAATAACAGCGAGGACAAGGAAAAGCCAGTTGAGGATGAGCCTCCCAAGACACAACCAAAGCACCGGCGTCAGTGGGGCCGCTGTAAATCCCACCGCAGCAAGGACAGCAACACCGGCACAGGAGACGATCACACCCCGGACGGTGTCGAAGATAGAGAAGATCCCGACGAACAAACGTACGAACAAGACGATCGGGAAGATGGGCAAGTCAGCCCTGATGAACAGGCCATAAACGACGACTCGGAGGGTTGCACTTATCTTCAACCCTCCGAGGATGAGGTGAACCTTGGCAACGAGGATTTTATCGTGCCTGAGGAACCTCTCGAGCAAGAGCGCTTTAAGCGCCAGCTAATAGCCACTGCGAGGAGCCTGAAAAAGAAGCAGCAACAGCTTCAAGCTGATCAAGATCTGCTCAACGATAGATGGACTGATGTCCTGACAGCCGAAGAATACAGCCTTAAGCGCCCAACCAAAAGTTACCCGAAGTGCAAATTGCTACCTCAGTTCGACGACGAGGCGTCGAAGCCTGTACCATCATCGCGCAATGCGGCTGACCGACCACCACGCGGTCAGGATAAAGTGGCAGCTCAAGCCGAACACCAGACCGCCTCGCCCCGCCATAAAGGTAGGGACAAAACAGCTCGGGGTTACACATATGACCTTCGGCAGGACCTGGATAGTAGAGCAGGACACACAAGATCGATCTACGAATCGTGAGGACGTGCCTCGACACGCGATGACGGCTACCTATTCGGATGTGACAAACCTAGTCATGCCCGGGCCAAAAACCGCAGACAGACTCCATTGGAGCTATGTCGCGATGCGGCCCGATTTAGAGGCGCCACACACCCTCTCTGCTTCACTGACGAAGTAATGGACCATGAATTCCCAGAAGGGTTTAAACCCGTAAACATCGAATCATACGGTGGAACAATCGATCCCGCGGTATGGATCGAGGATTTTATTCTCCACATCCATATGGCCCGTGGAGATGATCTCCAGCTATCAAATACCTCCCACTAAAACTCAAAGGGCCAGCTCGGCACTGGCTACACAGTCTGCCTAAAATTCTATTGGTAGCTGGGAGGACTTGGAAGAAACCTTCCTTGACAACTTCCAAGGTACATATGTCCCGCCACCAGACGCTGATGACTTATGTCACGTAGTTCAACAGCCTGGAGAATCAGCCATAAAACTCTGGACTCGGTTCCTAACTAAAAACAACCAGATCGTTGACTGTCCGGATGCCGAAGCCCTCGCGGAATTTAAACATAGCATCCGTGACGAATGGCTCGCCAGCCACCTCGGCCAGGAAAAGCCGAAGTCCATGGCAGCCCTCACGGCACTCATGAACCGCTTCTGTGCGGGTGAGGATAGCTGGCTGGCCCGTAGCAAAAACACAAAAAGCGAAACGGGCACCCCCAAGGTCAAAAATAACAACAACAAGCTCCGATGCAGCAGACACATACGCCAAAGCAATGGTGACAACACCGATGACACGACAGTCAATGCCGGATTCAGTGGCTCCAAGTCCGGTCAGCAGAAGAAGCCATATAAAAGAAACAATCAGGGACCATCCAGCCTAGACCGCATACTCGATCGTCCGTGCCACATTCATGGCACCCCAGACAAACCAGCCAATCATACCAACAGAGATTGTTGGGTTTTTAAATAGGCCGGCAAGTTAAATGCCGAGAACAAAGAAAAGGGATCGCAAAGCGAAGACGACGATGAGGAGCCCTGGCAACCGAACATAGGGGGACAAAAGAAGTTTCCCCCTAGGTCAAAATGGTGAACATGATATATGCTACACACATCCCCAGGAGGGAGCGCAAGCGCACACTCAGGGACGTCTATGCGATAGAGCCAGTCGCCCCAAAATTTAATCCATGGTCATCATGCCCGATCACTTTTGATCGACGGGATCATCTGACCAGTATCCGTCATGGAGGTTCAGCCACATTGGTCCTAGACCCAATAATTGACGGATTCCACTTGACGCGAGTCCTTATGGACGGCGGCAGCAGCCTGAACCTGCTCTATCAGGATACAGTGCACAAAATGGGCATTAACCCATCACGGATCAAGCCCACAAAGACTACCTTTAAAGGAGTCATACTAGGTGTAGAGGCCCGTTGTACAGGCTCAATTACGCTAGAGGTTGTCTTCGGATCTCCGGACAACTTCCGAAGCGAAGAGCTAATCTTCGATATCGTCCCTTTTCGCAGCGGCTACCACGCACTGCTCGGACGAACCGCATTCACTCGATTCAATGCGGTCCCTCATTATGCTTACCTCAAGATCAAAATGCCCGAACCACGCGGCATCATAACAGTTAATGGAAATACAGAACGATCCCTCCGTACCGAGGAGCACACTGCTTCCCTAGCAGCAGAAGTACAGAGCGGCCTTTTCAAGAAAGGCCTTAATTCGGCGGCTGAGCCCCCGGACACTATCAAGAGGGTCGGGACTACTCTGCAGCAGGACAGCTCGGCTCGTCAAGAGCTGGACTAGCAATTTGGCCTCCGTCCTAGTCCCGATGAAGTGGCGGCATTCGCACCCCGCGTACATAACTACACACTCAAAATACCATGGGGACAAACGGAGGCGTAACTAGCTCGTGATCCACAATGCGGATTGACCGCTCCCAGACACATATACTTTCACTGTTTCCTTTTTGCTTTTCAGGTTTCTTTTCCACAGGCCTTCCCTGATGACTTGATCACAGGTCCTTTCAAAGGACAAATACACCAGCCCGGCAGTCAGCTTGGACGTAGAGGGGAATTTCTAGGTGGTTTCTTTAACGACCACTCTACCCGTTTCCAAGATCCACACGCAGCTCTCCCTTGGTCGTGGCATGTTAAATAGCCCGTTGCTTATCACACTATTGTATCAATGCGCTTTGAGATATTAATCAAATTATAATGGAAACAGTTTGCGGCCCAACTTTCAGGGCCCCTGCTCATTGCATTTACTCCTTTTCTGTTTCCCCTTTCTTTTAATAAGCTTATCAGATAGCACCCATGCACTATGGTATGTTTCAATTTTCCAAGGGCTTCATAGCGCCCCGCACTATGGCAACAAAGACCGAACACTTTTACATTATAGTTCAGCACCCCGAATTTAGTACTATATGCATTGGCTCCGAATCATGTCTTTGGTCAATAGTTGGGTTGCCTCAGTAGAGAAAGCCGAAAACTGACTGTCATGATGTGGCGAGAGCTGGTCAGCTCTTCGGAGGTTTCAAATCGATAGAGATTTTTTCCGCATTACGCGAAGGATCGGTACTTACCCGGTCAGGTGCTTATAGCATTCTAGTCCGGATAATAGGGGCTGCGCCCACATTTTTATTGTCAAACTCCTATGGCTAAGTGAGAGTGCTAAATCCGCATAGTCTGATTGCATGGTTCATTGCGCTAATCACCTCCTTCAAGGACTAAATAATTGGATCAAGAGTGTTTAGATTCCATCCCGAACACCACCGTACTACCTACATGGGGGCAGAAGCCGACGACTGGCCAACTCTCAGATTTCACACAAAACGGCCGCACATGAGGTAATTTTTTTTAACATAACAAAAATTATATTACATAACAACCTTGTTTCATCATACATGGCAGAGATAACATGAATGTATTCATTCAAATATAATGTCTTTCGCACATTGTGTCTCTACAAGGCGAGACCCCTCCAGGACGTCGTCCAAATACCGTTCTAGCGTGCGGTGCTCCTTGCCCTCAGGCGGCCCTTCGGTCACGAGCTTGACGGCGTCCATCTTCGCCCACCAGACCTTGACGCGGGTGAAGGCGATGCGCACGCCCTCGATGCAGACCGACCGCTTAATGACGTCCAGCCGAGGGCAGGCGTTCACCAGCCGCTTCACGAGTCCGAAGTAACTGCCGGGTATAGCTTCGGCAGGCCATAGCAGGATTATTAAATCCTTCATGGCAAGTTCGGTCACCCTATGGAGCTCGACCAGCTGCTTTAGCTGATGGGTGAAGGACACTGGATGTTCTGGCGCAAGGTATTGCGACCAGAACAGCTTCTCCGTTGAGCTTCCTTCTTCGGCTCGGAAAAACTCCACAGCGTATGACACTCTGCGCGGCAAATCCGCAAACGCCCCTGGAGAACTCCGAATCCGGGTTAGTAAGACATACTGCTTCTTCACATACTTGCTTTGCATACTAAACGCCTTACCCACCACGATCTTCCTGGCTTCTTGGATCTCCTGGAGGGCGCCATGGGCCTCAACCCGGGCTTCTTCCGTGCTCTGGCGGGCCTTGGCGAGTTCGGCCTTTTGAGCCGAAGCATCACACGCCAAGGCCTTGCATTTCTTCACAGCGCCCTGGAGCTCTTGCTGGACCATGTTGACCCTGGCCTTGAGCTTCTTACGGGCGGCTTGCTCCTTGGCAGCTTTCTCCTCGGCTTCGGCCAGGGCCTTTTTAAGGACCTCGACCTCGGTCGTCGCTCATAGACATATCATAATGCCATGGTCAATACAAATCATTTATTCTTTCCGAATATATAGCAAGTCATTACATACCTTGATGGTCTGCCAGCTGCTTCCTCGCTTGGCCGAGCTCCTCCTCGGCCCGCTCCAGTCTCTGCTTCAGTCTGGAGACTTCGGCAACATGTGAGGTCGTGGCTAGCAACGATGCCTCCTCATTCATACAAGACAAATTTAGTTAGTTTCCTGCAAAAATGAATTGATCCTCTGTCTGGTTTTGCTTGCCGAACACCGGACAGTGTCTCAGGGGCTACTGTCCATATGGGGATTTTCTCCTTTGCGTCGCTTACCTCAATACCTGTTAGCAGGCCGCTGCAGGCTTCGGTCAGTCCGCTCTTGACGGACTTAACCCTCTCAATCACCGTACCCATAAGGATACGGTGTTCTTCCACAATGGAAGCGCCTTGCAGCGTTTCCAGAAGATTGTCCGGTGCCCCTGGTTGAACAGAGGTCACCGATGGGATAGGCACACCTCCGTCTTTCAAAGGAGGATGCACGCCGGACTCCGGAGCCGTGTAGGTCTCCGTAACCATATCTGGACGGTGGGCGAACTGTGTTCGGCCCCCATCGCCCGTCTCCATGGGGGACTGCTCCCCCATGTGTCCGGCGGCCGAGGTTTCACCCTCTGGCGCCACCTTGACGGCCTCCTGAGACTCTCCCTGTCCGGGGAAAGTCCTTCACGACAGCACCTTGGCGTCACCCTTGGCCGTGGGAGAGTAAGCAGGTGGCGATGACGCACTGGCCATCACCCTTGAATCCAACGAACCTCTTGATGAGGATCACCAGGAGCTGTCATGAGCCGGACTGCAATTGCACAATTAATTATGTTAATACAATGAGGAGGAAAGGACGGATACACGGGCGAGTACGAGTCTGTCAGTAGTTACGATGCGGCCAGGGGCTTGCTCCGTGGGTGTCGCTCCGGACTGCTGTCGACATCCCACGCGGTTTTATCCGCGAGGGAGCCTTTCCCCTTCTTGGGTGCCTCCGCCTCCAGATTTGTGGAGGCCGCCCTCTTCTTCCTCCCCCCATCAGGGGGAGGGTTGCTTTCCTCCTCCTCCTCATCGTCATCTTCAGCGGCAGAGGAGTGAGTCTTGTCTTCGGACATCATGTCCGAGTGCCCTTGTGACGGGGGCCACCCGGGCCCCCCTTGGCCTTCTTCTTGGCCTTCTTCTCCAGCAGCTAATAGGGCACCAGGACCAGCATCTTCGCCAGAAGCGGGATGACTGGTTCTTCGGGCAGCGGAGCCGAACTGTGAATTTGCTCCGTTTTCTCCGTCCATTCCTGAAAGTATAAATCAGCAAAGTTTAGTTACCCTCCTCGGACAAGCAGGTAGAGAGTACTCCTTGAGATTTGAAGGACTTACAGCGCTGGCGGGGTGGGCAAGATCGTTCCCATGATCCGAGTCTATGGCCGGCGGCTTCTCGTCGCCCTTGAAGAGCATCTTCCAGGCGTCTTCGTGAGTGGTGCCGAAGAGCCTCACCAAGGTCTGGTGCTTCTCCGCTCCCATAGAGAGGAGGTTCGGCTTTGGCAGGGGAGGATCTGGCGAACTAGCATAACCTGGATCACGTCGACGAGCTTAATGTTTTTGTCCATCATGCTTTGGATGAGCGTTTGCAGCGCTATTAGCTCATCCGACGAAGACCAATTTGGGCCCTTCTCCATCCAGGAGGTCAGTTGCATTTGAGCCCCGAAATTGAATTCGGGGGCTGCGGCCTAGGTGGAGTCACGGGGCTCTGTGATATAGAACCACAGCTTCTACCACTCCTTGACAGTCTCCACAAACATGCCTTTGGGCCATGTGACGTTGGGCATCTTGCTCACCATGGCTCCCCCGCACTCCGCGTGTTGGCCATCCACCACCTTCGGCTTCATGTTGAAGATCTTAAGCCACCGACCAAAGTGGGGCTAGACGCGGAGGAAAGCCTCGCACACGACAATGAATGCTGAGATGTTGAGGAAGGAGTTCAGGGCTAGATCATGGAAATCTAGCGCGTAATAGAACATAAGTCCGCGGA
The DNA here is from genome assembly GCA_021605205.1 of Aegilops longissima. NCBI lineage: Eukaryota > Viridiplantae > Streptophyta > Magnoliopsida > Poales > Poaceae > Aegilops > Aegilops longissima. The sequence goes on along the minus strand of CM038681.1, from coordinate 166,343,502 downwards.
CGAAAAGGTGGATTGGAAACCCTAGCCCGCGGATGAAATGACGAAGGAACACCACCCGCTCATTGGGTTTTGGTGTGGGGACGACTTGTCCCTTGGCCAGGAGCCGGTGGGTGATCTCCTTCGCAAGATACCCGGCCTCCCGAAGCTCGGAGATGTCCTTCTCCTTGACGGAGGAGGCCATCCACTTGCCTTGCCCTCCAGAGCCGGACATGGTTGAGAGGTTTCTCAGACTGGAAAAGATGAGAACTTGGGCGCTGGAGCTCGAGAATGGAAGGGCAGAGGAAGAAAGATGGGTGGGTGAAGAAGGGGAATCCTTATCCCCTTATAAAGGCAGTGAATATCGAACACCTCCCCACTCGCCTTGAAACTCGCCTATTTCCAAGAGCTATGTAAACGACACAGTTGGATTATCCACGCCTGTATTGATGAGAATCACGCAATAAGGGGACACGATCTCTGCTTTGACAAGACGTGCCAATGGAAACCGCATCTCGAAACACGGAACGGCAGACGAAAGCGGTTCGAAATAATGACCGGGCAGGCGTGATGTCATCTTGCAAAAAGTTGTCAGCGGATGGGACTTGTGAAGTATTATACTCTCTATGAATGTGTGTGTGTGTGGTACTTGTGTTGCAGATCCGGACACGTTCGTTGCGTCCGAAGACTATTTGGAGTATTCGGAAAGGAGAACCCGCCTTGCAATGCCGAAGACAATCTGCGCGCCGGACACCTCGCCATTGAAGCCTGGTTCAGGGGCTACTGAGGGAGTCCTGGACTAAGGGGTCCTCGGGCGTCCGGCCTGTTGGACATGGGACGGACTAATGGGCTGTGAAGATACAAGACCGACGACTCTCTCCCGTGTTCGGATAGGACTCTCCTTGGCGTGGAAAGCAAGCTTGGCGACCACATATGAAGATTCCTTTCTCTGTAACCGACTTTGTACAACCCTAGCCCCCTCCGGTGTCTATATAAACCAGAGGGCTCAGACCGGAAAGAGATATAGTCATACAGGCTAGATTCTAGGGTTTTAGTCATTAAGATCTCGTGGTAGACCAACTCTTGTAATACTCATATTCATTAAGATCAATCAAGCATGAAGTAGGGTATTACCTCCATACAGAGGGCCCGAACCTGGGTAAATATTGTGTCCCCGTCTCCTGTTACCATCGACCTTAGACGCACAGTTCAGGACCCCCTACACGAGATCTGCCGCTTTTGACACCAATAGTGGTGCATTAACTTCTACTCCCTCTTTTCCGGTTTATAAGGCTCAAATCTGAAATCTCATCAATCAAGGCATTTTGTGAGTGGAGTAATATATCTCATACTTTACAAAACTACCCAAATTAAACGCATGCATTAAATTGGATTAATTGCAGTGCATGCATGCTTGGCCACTAGATAAGTAGAAACATTACATGCATTGGTGTGTTCCTTTTTAATTCTTACATGCAAAGATTTAATGCGTCTCAGAAACTAAAAATGAGATGGAGATGAGCCCTATAAATATCAGCTAAATAGTGAAGTGCATTTTAGCTCCCGTAATCTCTCCTTTTCTTTGACAGGTCATAAATAGTTGTGGAGTAGCAAGTGGGAAATACCGAGCAATCAGAAATTACACAAAGTTGGATTGTATTTAAAACATCACTTCTTTTCTGGACACAAACAACATATATATGAAATCCACCATAATTAGCTACAGTTCTTCATAGTGATCGAATAAACCTGCTAACTGGAGCAAATTGCCACCTACGATTATAGTAATATGATCAGTCCTTTTGGAAGGCCCTCGTCAGGCCCCAAACCTGACGGAAGTGAAGAACTGGACACTTCTCCTATAGCTCTTCTATTTTAGTTGGCAAGTGTAACAGCGAATGCCCGATCTTCATCCTACATATGGCTATCAAGGCTCTGTACCTATGACGCCCCCGATTCAATCGTACACTAAACATACACGCAAATGTGTATGATCAAGATCAGGGACTCATGGGAGGAACAACACGACTCTAGACACAAATTAAAAAAAATACAAGCTTCATATTAAAAGCCTGGGGCCTTGAGGGCTCGAATACATAGGCTCGAGAGCAGAAGAGTCAGCGGAAGCAACAATATCAGAGTACATACATAAGTTAATTAAGAATACCTTAAGAAGACAAGCACAAACATCATTCATGATCGAGAAGGCAAGGCCTCCTGCCTGGGACCTCCTAACTACTCCTGGTCATCGGCGGTCTCCACATAGTAGTAGGCTCCGTCGGGGTACTAGTAGTAGTCGACGGGGGTGGCATCTGGCTCCTGGGATCCACCTGTGACACCCCCGATTCAATCATACACGCAAACATGTACGATCAAGATCAGGGACTCACAGGAAGATATCACAACACAACTCTAAAAATAAAATAAATCATACAAGCATCATAATACAAGCCAGGGGCCTTGAGGGCTCGATTACAAGTGCTCGATCATAGACGAGTCAACGGAAGCAACAATATCTGAGTACAGATATAAGTGAAACAAGTTTGCCTTAAGAAGGCTAGCACAAACTGGGATACAGATCGAAAGAGGCGCAAGCCTCCTACCTGGGATCCTCCTAAACTACTCCTGGTCGTTGTCAGCGGCCTGCACGTAGTAGTAGGCACCCTCGGTGTAGGAGTCATCGTCAAGGGTGGCGTCTGGCTCCTGGGCTCCAGCATCTGGTTGCGACAACCAGGAAGAAAGGAATGGGGGGAAAAGGGGGAGAAAAGCAACCGTGAGTACTCATCCAAAGTACTCGCAAGCAAGGATCTACACTATTTATGCATGGGTATATGTGTAAAGGGGCAATATCAGTGGACTGAACTGCAGAATGCCAGAATAAGAGGGGCATAGCTAATCCTATCGAAGACTACGCTTCTGGCAGCCTCCATCTTGCAGCATTTAGAAGAGAGTAGATGACAAGTTCATAAGTATCATCGCATAACATAAACCTACCCGGTGATCCTCCCGTCGTCGCCCTGTGTGAGAGCGATCACCGGGTTATATCTAGCACTTGGAAGGGCGTGTTTTATTAAGTATCTGGTTCTAGTTGTCATAAGGTCAAGGTACAACTCCGGGTCATCCTTTTACCGAGGGACACGGCTATTCAAATAGATAAACTTCCCTGCAGGGGTGCACCATATAACCCAACACGCTCGATCCCATTTGGCCGGACACACTTTCCTGGGTCATTCCCGGCCTCGGAAGATCAACACGTCGCAGCCCGACCTAGGCACAACAGAGAAGTCAGCACGCCGGTCTAAATCCTATGCGCGCAGGGGTCTGGGCACATCGCCCATTGCACACCTGCACATTGCGTGGGCGGTCGGAAGTAGAACTAGCCCCCTTAATACAAGAGCAGGCTAACGTTCCAATCCGGCGCGCGCCGCTCAGTCGCTGACGTCACGAAGGCTTCGGCTGATACCACGACGTCGAGTGCCCATATCTTTCCCGCGTAGTTGGTTAGTGTGTATAGGCCAGTGGCCAGACTCAGATCAAATACCAAGATCTCGTTAAGCGTGTTAATTTGAAGTATCCGTGAACGCCGACAAGGGCCAGGCCCACCTCTCTCCTAGGTGGTCACAACCTGCCCTGTCGCTCCGCCACAAAGTAACAGTCGGGGGCCGTCGGGAACCCAGGCCCTCCTCTACTGGGATGGAGCCACCTACCCTTCACCCCCATCTCCTAACAAAGATGATAAGTAATGTAACAAAGATAAAGTATATAGATATGCCCGTGATCACCTCTCAAAGTGATCACGACCCAAAGAGTATAGCATGGTAGACTAACAAGAGTGTAGGGCCACCGATGGAATACTAGCATCCTATGCTAGGCATTTAGGATTGCGTAAGGGTAACAATCAGAGCAACAATGACAGGCCATGCAGCGTAATAGGATTAACCAAAGCAAGAATATGCTACACTATAATGCAAGCAGTATAGAGAAGAATAGGCGATATCTGGTGATCAAGGGAGGGGGTTTCCTGGTAGCTCTGGCAAGTAGGAGGGGTCGTCAACACCGTAGTCGTACTGGGTAGCAGCGACGTCGGTCTCGGTGTCTAACGAGAGAAGAGGGGGAAGAAACAATAAATTTAATGCAAACAGATGCATATCGTTGCATGATATGACAAGTAATGGTGCCAGGTGTGCCCTAACGCGGTAGAAGGTGATACCGGCGAAGGGGGAAGCATCCGGGAAAATATTACCGGTGTTTCGTGTTTTCGGACAGATGAACCGGAGGGGGAAAGTTGTGAGTTTGCTATCCTAGGGAGGTGTGGCGGACGAACGAGCTACGTGTCTGAATTCGTCTCATTGTTCTGAGCAACTTTCATGTACAAAGTATTTTCATCCGAGCTACGGATTATTTTATATTAATTTTTAAAGATTTAAAACATTTTCTAAATTATTGTTTTATTCGAAAATTTAAATGTTAAATTGCTATGGGTACACAGAAGTGTACCCACAGATGGGCTTGGATGGCTGACCAGTAGGCCCAGTTGACTTGGTCAACTGCCCAGTCAGCAGAGGCTGACTGATGGGACCGGTCAAAGTCAACAGCCTAGTCAGCATTGACTGTTCACTGGTCAAACTGACCAGTGGGTCCCGCTTGTCATAGTCCCATAGTAATTAAACATGGTTAATTAGCTTTAACTAAATGATTAGGTTAATCTAATTCGTATTAATTAAGTTAACTAATTCTTAATTAATTAATTAATATTTTAATTATTATATTTTAAATTCCTTTTCTTTTTTTAACGTTCTGGGGGCTGGGCCCCATGTGTCATTTGCCCAGGGGGCCGATGCGGGTTACGGGCGTTGGGTGTGGGCGTCGCCCGAACGGGCGCATGCCCGAGGGGCGCTGGGCGCTCAAGGCGCACACCGGCGCCGGCGGCCAGGGCCAGGTGAGGCGGCGGAGGGAGGGCCGCGGTAGTGGGCAATGCGCGGTGTAGTGGCGCGCGGCGGTTGAAGCGGGCGACTGGAGGCGGGCGGCAGTAACCGAAGGCGGCGACGGCACTAAGCAGCGGCGGCACGGCGAGTGTGGGATGCACGAGAGGCGGGGGACGCTGGTGGGTGGTTGCGTTGCGCGCGGGCGCGGTAGCAGGGCCACCACGGACGGAAACGGGCGGCGGTGCGGGAGCCGACGAGCGGGTGGAGGTGGCCGCGACGACCGTGGCGGGCGGCGGAGCCGCGCACGCAGGTGGGAGCAGGGTGGCGCAGACGGCGGCGCGCACGGAGGGGCGGATCACGGCGGCGGGCTGGGGAGCGGGCGCAGACCATGGGCACGCGGGAGCGCGGCCACGCACGCGCTGGGCGCGACGGGGGAACGGCCCCGGCGACAGAGAGGGGAAGGGAGGAATCTCACAACGGTGTGTAGGGACTAGGTAGCGAGTGTCGAGGAGGAGGATGGGGACGACGGCGTGGCGACGTCCAGCGCGACGAGGCGGCGAGGTGCAGCGGTGATGAGCGACGGGGCGCGTCGGGGATGGTGGGCGCAGCGCCTCAATCCAGATCCAGCAAGGGAGAGGGAGGAGTGGATCGAGGGGGGAGTGGGGATCGTGGGGGGAATGGGTTAGGTCACGATGGGGGTAGCGGGGCCTTAGTAGGCCAAGTGAGCGGGGTGTATGGCTGGGCCGGCCGGCTGATTAGCTGGGCCAAGGCCCCGCGGGGAGAGGGGGTTAATCCCTTTTTTTTTGCTTGTTTCCTTTTTGCTTTTCTTTCCTTTTAATAACTACTTTCTGTTTTATTTTAGTCACACTTTATTTTAGTTTTTATAAAATATGACCATAGCTCCTAAAATAAGGTTTCAGAACAACACTCTACCATAAAAAGTTTGGTGGTCAAATAAACTAGTTTAATACTTGTTTATTATTTAAAATCATTTAAATAATTGTTTTGCTATGGTTTTATTCATTTTAGAGTATTTTAACATTTATAAAAGTGTGGTTTCTCCAGCATAATTACCTATGCATTATTTGGCACAACCCGAACATTTTTATTTTAATGGGTGAAAACTTTGATGTTTGCCTTTAATTCAAATATGAATTCGAATCGTTTTGAACTAACGCGAGATTAGCGACAGTAAAGGAGGTGATGCGGCATCATTAGTAGAGGTTACTGCAGCTTGATTATCCGGGTGTCACAATTCTCCTCCACTACAAGAAATCTTGTCCCGAGATTTAAGAGGTAGAGAAGGGGGGGGGGGGAAGGTCTAGTTACGAAATTCTAACGGATCTTCTCGGCCTTGGTTGCTTTTCTCGAAGAGGTTGATCCCTTACATTGACGTCTTCATTTCTCTACTTCAGGTCATCATGGTGAAGTCGTCCTTTTCTTCGGGAACTCGAACGTACTTATGAATAGGTAAGGGACAGCTCGGCTACGACAGAATGCTTATGAGGGAAACAATCTGGGGTTAACCCATGAATGAGCATAACATTATCTCTCGAGTTGAACATATAAAATACATCAAGAGTAAGGTACGAAGGTACAATAAGAGGTTCCAAGCGGATAGGTAGTTGCTCGAAGTCTGAACCAGATTGAGAAAGGGGTTTAGAGGAGAGAGAGTAAGTACTGCGTGTGATACCAGAATAGAGCACTAGGAAGGTGGCCCGTGAATTAAATAGGAAGCCAAGCGCGAGGAATAAGTTTGGAAACAGGGGGTATAGGAGAGTCAGGTTTCGATCCTGTGGAACTGTGGGTTATGGGCCCACCATGTGGGTTAAAAGTAGGACGGGCGGAGACGTCTTGCGTGATCGTGCAAGCAAGGCATGTTAGAGGGTAGCATGTCGATTATGTCGGTACCAAGGGCGAGGGACGAAGAGAACCTTTTTCCTGCTCGTTGAAACGAGGCGGACCAATAGGCAAAGTTCTCGTCCATCGGTGGTTATCGGAATGTCATCAACAATAGTAACAGGGTCTTACTGACAGAGTTGTACTCCGAGGTGTTTGCACAAGCGGTAATTATTACTGCTTATATCATATAGATCATAGAAAGGGTTTAAACAAATCAATGGAAAGGGAAAAGTGTCTATCAGATTTAATCAGAACAATGGAAAGAAAAATTTGTTTAAACACATAATTCAGGGGTATATCCTTCCCAAGGACAAGCAGAATGATATCCATTAAAGGATATAACATAGAAAACCCTTTAGGAAAAGGGAGAGAAATTTCATGATTTTAGCCATACAACGGTGTTTGGATAATTGATAAAGAAAATCTAGCATTGCGCTTTCAATGCTCTTGTTGATGAACGGAGTACCACAGACATGCTTCAGGATAGCATGGACATGGTCTTCAAGCAAAGGTCGTACTTTGGATGCACGAAGGATTCATCCGGAATAGCTTGTAGAATAAGTCTTACAATTTCCTCATGAAAGAATGGATAACCTTGCTAAAAAGGAAAACTATAACAATAGGTCCTCTGGCCAAGGGTGCTAACCAAAGACACCACCTTACCGGGTTATGTAGAGACCAATGATATAACTCTTGGAAATATGTCCCAACCATCATATCAGACCGAGATTCAGATCCGATTGGTGTCAGGATACCCCAGACATCAGGATGCCTGAGAAGAATAGGTGCAACACAATTTGTCGAGATGACATTGTGAGATTCTCGGAAATGATCTATGGAAGCGAGTTCTGAAACAAGAGTTCATCATTAAACCAACGAGAGGATGAGGGGGTGGCTGATGAACTAAACAACAATTCATCGAGATTTCCAAAAGATGGATTTCCACAATCATGTGAACAAAGAGATAACATTTGTTAGATCAAATGATATAAGGAGATATGCTCGAGGAAAACATACCCAATTAAACATTGGTTGAAAGGTGCACCTGAAATATGAGCTTAGGTAGCATGACCGATGCTATAATGGTGATTCGATAACCAATGGTCTAAGAATGAAATGTCGACCATTAACTTCAAAGCAATAGGGTTGCTAGAAGGAAAGAATACAAGCAACACTATTCACTTGTTGGAATCAACACGGGGACCAAGAAAAAATGGTGATGGTGAGAAGTATCACTATACCAAGAATTCTTAAGAGGTGGAGCAATCCTCACAACATCCTTGACATAAAAGACAGTACTACTTCAAGGTAGAACATAATACAAGCTGGAAAGAAAATTGCATCCATAACCTGAACAAGTTTGTGATGAAAGGGAGTAAGGATGTTGTCGGTGGCAACTCAAATTACCAAGGGATGAGGATGGTACTTATCATCATGAATCCGATCGATATCCTGAAGGGAGTCAAATGTTGATGATGATCACGACAAATTTTGTCGAGATATTTCATGAGGATGTAATCGATCAGCGATGACATCAAGTCAAAGGGATGATGAAGCAAGAGGTTATTGGAACCACAGGTACGACACAAACTCGAAATCAAGCTTGTTGTTCAAGGCGAAATGGGATGACGAGGAAGATTGGCGTAAGCTTAGTTCATCATCGAAAGTTGTGTTCTGGGGTTAAGGACCAGGTAGCATAGTTAAAATCGGCACGATAATGATATAGCCGAGCAGGCTAGGACTTACTTGATCAAGTTCAAATTCGTAAGTAATGAAGGTTACCAAGAGTTGTTTAATTGCGGTGCGAACTCGATTCAGTTATCGGTGTCTTTGAGTGTTTAATAACTCAGAGCCCATGAAAATAATGGAATCAGTGAGAATGTAGTACTTGATGAAGAACTCATAAGAAGTTATGCAGTTTCGTGATAATCTCGAGATACCAGGGGGCAATACTCGATGACAGATCAAAGTAGAGGTTGGACTGGGGTATTGCTCTACAGAAGACAAGTGCTTAAACTTGCACGAGAAATAGTATTTAAAGGAGAACACGGTCGGAACCACGATTGCAAAAGACCAGATCCCAGATATAAGATGAACTTATACCAAAGGAATAATTAATTTAAGAGAAGCTTTAATGATAAGATCTACATCATATCCATGGGCATGAACACAAAGTTCAAGGTCGGCTCCCACTTCTCCAATACATAACCTTTCATTCACTGCTCTACTAAAAATGATTTGAGTGCGAAGACCTGCCTGGTGAATTACTAGAGGAGTATGAACCTTGGAAAACTTTCAGGTTCACACAGATTAAGGAAGGCATAAGTTCAACCCATCGGGGCATCTTAGAAACATATACCACAAGCGTCGAGAGTAATTATCACCAGCTCGAAAACAGAGCATGGTTGGCCAAATTTGAGAATAGGATTTACCAATGGCATTATGTATCAGGGAAAGAACTTCCAAAGTGATGAAAATGGAAGGACGTTGTCGGATAAAACCCAACAAAGGTTTCGGTGGTCCTCAAGGGATCGGATGTGAGCATCGGTACTCAACCAGAGGAAGAACGAATGCAAGGAGATCAGATTATGGAATCATCTGAATAATTTGAAGCTTAAATGCAAAGGAATTATGATTCCAAATCGAAGGATCAGAAGCAGACACTCTGATCAAGGATGGATAAGTTGAATAGACTTAGGGGCACAATCGACGACAATTTGATTGGTCAAGAACCAGCTCATGTTCGGAGGACGTCTGAGCCGGAAAGATGAAGTCTAGGAGTCGGCTGAGGATTGCGAGCATCCTCGGCATATAGAATCAAGGAACTTGAAATGATATGGATTGAGGAAGTCAACGGAGATTACTAGAAATATGGAATTAACCATAATGCAGGAAGGCAAGGAATTCAGGAGTAGTAGGCTGCTGAGGATTTTCGAAAAACTAAATAGTATTCCGAAGAATTTTTTGAAACACCTGAATCAACTGGGTATGAGCGGATACTCGGTAAGTGTGAGGAATTATTCATACATGTATTCATGAGGAAAGGAGCTGCAAGGCAGCAGACACGAAGGATTCTCGGAATATCTGAAGTATTTCAGGGTATCTTGTAATAACAACCAGAATTGGAAGTGAAGTTATGGATGACAAGTGTATGTAGTTTTCCGTAGGGATTTATCGATGGTATGGAATTGCAACGACGAAGGGCACAAGGGTCTCGGGGAACATCGGAGAGTATCTTCAAAATTTTCTGGTGTAGCAGGCAATCATCTGGACCGAAGGGGCTCTCCGGGAGAAAGTAGTTACGAGAACCTAGAGTCAGATTTAGTAAAATCATTTAACCTGAATAGATGAGAAATCAAAGTCCCAGAGTATAGACGAGGAGTAAAAGATCCGAATACCACCCAATGGCGACATTGGCTCGTAAGCTGCACGGCCATGTTAGTAAAAAGTTTTTCAATGTCTAGACTCAACTTCGGCCAAGGAGTGTGGAAGGGGGATTCCTACAGCAAATAGCTCGATATTAACTTGTGACGCCTCGATTCAATCAGACACTAATCATACACGCAAACGTGTCCGATCAAGATCAGGGACTCACAGGAAGATATCACAACACAACTCTAAAAATAAAATAAATCATACAAGCATCATAATACAAGCCAGGGGCCTCGAGGGCTCGAATACAAGTGCTCGATCATAGACGAAGAAGGAAGCAACAATATCTGAGCACGCATAAAAGTTAAACAAGTTTGCCTTAAGAAGGCTAGCACAAACTGGGATACAGATCGAAAGAGGCGCAGGCCTCCTACCTGGGATCCTCCTAAACTACTCCTGGTCGTCGTCAGCGGCCTGCACGTAGGAGTAGGCACCCTCGGTGTAGGAGTCGTCGTCAATGGTGGCGTCTGGTTCCTGGGCTCCAGCATCTGGTTGCGACAACCAGGAAGAAAGGAAAGGGGGGAAAGGGGGAGAAAAGCAACCGTGAGTACTCATCCAAAGTACTCGCAAGCAAGGATCTACACTACTTATGCATGGGTATCTCTGTAAAGGGGCAATATCGATGGACTGAACTGCAGAATGCCAGAATAAGAGGGGGATAGCTAATCCTATCAAAGACTACGCTTCTGGGAGCCTCCATCTTGCAGCATGTAGAAGAGAGTAGATGGCAAGTTCACCTAGTATCATCGCATAGCATAAACCTACCCGGCGATCCTCCCCTCATCGCCTGTGTGAGAGCGATCACCGGGTTATATCTGGCACTTGGAAGGGTGTGTTTATTAACTATCCGGTTCTAGTTGTCGTAAGGTCAAGGTACAACTCAGGGTCGTCCTTTTACCGAGGGACACGGCTATTCGAATAGATAAACTTCCCTGCAAGGGTGCACCACATAACCCAACACGCTCGATCCCATTTAGCCGGACACACTTTCCTGGGTCATTCCCGGCCTCGGAAGATCAACACGTCGCAGCTCTACCTAGGCACAACAGAGAGGTCAGCACGCCAGTCTAAATCCTATCCGCGCAGGGGTCTGGGCCCATCGCCCATTGCACACCTGCACGTTGTGTGGGCTACCGAAAGCAGAACTAGCCCCCTTAATACAAGAGCAGGCTTACGTTCCAATCCGGCGCGCGCCGCTCAGTCGCTGACGTCACGAAGGCTTCGGCTGATACCACGAAGTCGAGTGCCCATATCTTTCCCGCGTAGTTGGTTAGTGCGTATAGGCCAGTGGCCAGACTCAGATCAAATACCAAGATCTCGTTAAGCGTGTTAATTTGAAGTATTCGCGAATGCTGACTAGGGCCAGGCCTACCTCTCTCCTAGGTGCACTACTAGGAAAAGGCATGCTAGTGGCGCACCAGTTTTGCCTTCTAATGGCGCACTACTGGTGCGCCACTAGCATCACGCCATTAGAATTAAATTCTAATGGCGCACCACTGGTGCGCCATTAGTATCTGGCGTTCTAGTGGCGCACCACGCAGTGCGCCTTTAGTATTGCCCACAGTGCGCCACTATTATCTGCTATACTAATAGCGCACCACATGGTAGTGCGCCATTAGTAACAATTTTTTTAATTTTTTTTGTTTTTTCTTAATCTCAGGTCACTATTTCACATATGAGATATTCAACACATATATATACAACAAGCATCCATATAACAATCATATCCAACACACAAGTTTCATCATATATACATACATAGCCAACACATAGTTCCATCGTTACATATTACAAAAGTTTCACATTGTTCATCCAACACCGTTATCCAACAATTCACAAAAGTTTCACATTGATACAAAATAAAAACACAAATGGAAAAGAAGCACTCCATCCATGCAAGCTTCCGTGAATTAAATCAAATCTGCAAAATGATAAACAAGAAGTTAGAAGAAGAAGAAGAAGAGAAGAAGAAGAAGAAGACTAGAAGAATACTAGAAGAAGAATAAGAAGAATGAGAAGAAGACTATAAGCTTATTATGTAAAATTGATCATTTTGTGCTAACATAAGTAATTTTGGAGCTAACCTATAGGAAACTAAGATATAAGCTCTAAGTTAGCATATTAGAGCCAACTTAGGTAAAATGAAGCTAACCTATGTCATTTTGGAAAAGAAGAAGAATAAGAAGAAGACTATAAGCTTATTATGTAAACTTGATCATTTTGTGCTAACATAAGTTATTTTGGAGCTAACCTATAGGAAACTAAGCATATAAGCTCTAAGTTAGCATATTAGAGCCAACTTAGGTAAAATGAAGCTACCTATGTCATTTTGGAAAAGAAGAAGAATAAGAAGAAGACTATAAGCTTATTATGTAAACTTGATCATTTTGTGCTAACATAAGTTATTTTGGAGCTAACCTATAGGAAACTAAGATATAAGCTCTAAGTTAGCATATTAGAGCCAACTTAGGTAAAATGAAGCTAACCTATAGGAAACTAAGCATATTAGAGATAACACAGGTAATTAAGTATATATATATATATATCATTTTGGAGATCCGACATACCGACAAAGTTCAGTTCTCATGCATTGTTCTTCTCCTTCTCCTTCCTCACTCGACAAGCGCCAAGAGCGGCGAGGCGGTGGAGGCAATGGAGGCAAGGATGTAGTCTTCACCACAATTGGCGTGGTCATGTCGCCCAGTGTGGGATCGCCGCGCCACCACCGGTGCGTGGTCATTGTCGAGCACCACCACCATCGCGAGGCCACCTTAAGGAAAGACGGGCACGACCATTGCTAGGTCATCCTCAGCCACCTCCATCTCTTGCCCATGGTCACCACCACCATCTCTTGCCCATGGTCACCACCACCATCTCTTGCCCTTGGTCAGCCACCATCGTGCTAGGTCATCCTCACCGATGCCCATCGTCATCCCACAGCTCCTCATCCCCTCTGCTCCTCTTCTCCCGCACTCCAGTCCAGATCATCCTTCTTGTTGTCTATGCTGCTGCCAGAATCGCTGCTGCTTTCGCTAAAGCCAGAATCGCTGTAGCCAGTGTCGCTGCTGCTGCTCCCATTGCCTGTCCAAATGCAACAATGACCGTTAACAATCGATGTGAGACAAAGCCAAATGTAGAGGAATAAGAAGAGGCAGAACATACTGGCATCATCATCGTCAGCGTAGCGCATGCGACACATAGTCGCGTTGAACACCTTCATGATGAGCATGGTGGCGTCGTCATACCTGAAGAGAAGGAAGTACCCCAGCCGCAGGTCGTAGGCACGGTAGAACTTCTCCCACCCACGATACAAGTACATGTGGCCCTCCTTGATCACCAACTCCACATCCCACTGCCTGTAACCCATCGCCGCCTGTCGCAGCTTCACATTATTTGGCGGATCTTCACCAAAGATGTTCATAAAACTGTCAGCAGCCTCCGCAGTTTGGGACAATGAGTGATGTAGCAAACAATGATATCATAATGAGATGGGTGAAGGGCAGATCTCTCGCTTTATATACCTGCGCCATGGATGATAATCAAGTCCCAAGTATGATATCAAGAACTCGGAAGCATCCAACTCAGATCGCGGTGTGGCAGAGCGGCGGTGGCTGCTTCACCCCATTTTCGATAAGCAGAAGAGACCAATTAGTACCCTTACAACAGATCATAAAACATGCATGATAACAGGCTATACCGAAAGGCCAATTGTCTTGGACTATAAATTAGGGTAACAATGACACGTAAGATGGGAGCACCTAGTACACATTAGCAAAACAAAAAGGTACCACGCTTAAAAGGAAAGACCACTTGGCTCTATTGCCACCTATGGTTTAATGCAGCAAGAATAAAGGGGAAGTTGATCCTACTTAACTATGTACTAATATAGCCCGGCCCATGCATTAGTCTCAAGTACCCCATATGTCCTATTTTTAGCAAAGTCATGCTAAAATTCACGGAAAATTTCAGCATTACCTTTGCTGAAAATAGGACATATCGAGTACCCGAATTTGCCGGAACGGAAGTTAATCGACATTCTCGGCAAACTCAAGGGCCTCTTGGGGTACCTGCAAAATCATTATCCCACCCCCGCCCCGCTGCAACCCCACTACACCCCACAATATCATCATGACAGGATGGTCGGAGACAAAACCCCCCAATATCATCACGACACGATGGTCGGAGACAAAACCCAGCAATATATCTTATAGCCATGAAACCCTACCCTGATTCTCCTTTCTTCCTCTTTTTTCACTTAAACCTGCAAACATGTAGGGAAAGCAATTAATACAAGGCACAAAAATGGCATGCTATGTAGCCTTAATGCTACAGAACATATGAAATACATGCCAGCAATATATATGATATAAACTCCAATAATTTTTGAATAAAAATAGTAGCAAGCAAGTAATTCATTTGACTAACTATTTAAAACAGTAGCAAGCAAGCTATTTTCATGGCTGTGCATGGCTCACTTGATACCATGCATGGTTTACTAATTCATGGGAAACTAGAAGAGACCTGGTCTCTGTCTCTACCATTTGGTGGCATGAATTAGTTAACACCATAAACAAAGCTATTGTTTTTGCTAGCAAGCAAGCAAGTATATAAACAGCTCAAGCAAGCTTCTTGAGCTAATTTTGAGCATAACTCCTTGAGGAACTAGCAGCAAGGAGTGGCTGGAACTGCAAACAGTGGCTAGAACTGCAGATTTCACATTAAAAGGCACAAACTCAAGCAAGCTTCCTGAACAATACCCTGACAGAAAACATAGGACAAGCAATGGATTTCTATAACTAGCAGAGATCATGTGCAACTGCGTGACTATCATTTGTATTCTTGTTGCTAAAACTTGCCAAGTTTATGTCTAGGTAAGGAGCAGAAAGAAGAGGAGCCAAGCAATTTCTAGCACTAGTTTTACTGATCTCATAAGTAGATAAGTAGATGGTACAGTTTTTATCTTTGAAAAAATGCAGTTGGAAGATCACCCATTGTGTTGCCTAAAAAAGTCTAAAACCGCAGGTATTTGCTCCTACATGACACCAATTCAATGTAAAGATTGTATTTAGCAACTTTGGATTTAACATGATTAGGAGGCCCATCTGACCAATGTTTGGTTCCTAAATTAAGCCCCATTCTAAACAAAATCATCGCCATGCCTACACAGGAAGATGGACACTTGCTACAGAGCAAGAAGATGGACACTTGCTAATTTAACCTAAATTAGCAATTTTTTGAACCTAATTTGACCTAAATTCGAGAGGGATTTGACCTACACCTAGCAAAAGAGAGAAGAAGAGGGCATGGCCGGGAGGGAGGAGAGGAGGAAGAGAGGCAGAGGGAGCAGGGCAATGAAGATTACCTGACCACGATGAGGTGGTGGCCGGAGCGGAGACGACGGAGGGCGAAGACGGCGAGCTTGGGGGAGGCGGGGATAGACGGCGGGGAGGTCGCAGGCCTCCTCTCCTGGTGGACGTGGGGCCTCCTCTCATGGTGGACGTGGGGCAGTGCCGAGGCTCCAAGTCTCCGGCGGCTCCGAGGGTTAGGGAGGGAGGCGAGGGAGGCGGGGCTTGGGAGGGAGGCGGCGCTCAAGGGGGAGGAAGGGGAGAGGGAGGCGGCGTGGGCGCGTGGGCGGCTGCGGCGGACGGAGGGGGCGGCGACACTCGAGGGGGAGGAAGGGGAGAGGGAGGCGGCGGGGCCGCGTGGGCGGCTGCGGCGGACGGAGGGGGCGGCGGCATACGATTGGGCCGGGGAATCTGGCGAGCAGGGAGGGAGGCCACAGTGAGGTGAGTAGGTGGTGTGGGGGGGGGGGGTCCTAATGGCGCACCTAAACCTAGTGCGCCATAAGTACGACTGGTCAAGTTATATACAACCTAACCCATATCTAAATCAGAACATGCCCACTAGCCCGACTGGTCAGCACGCAGCACACACACTAGGAGGTCCTGGGTTCGATTCCCAGGCTCCCCAATTTTTGTTTTTATGCATTTAAAATGCTGTTCGATATTTATTTGTGTTTAAATATGTTCAAACTTGTTTAAATCATAACAGTAATATTTTTTATAAAAATAGTAATAATTTTTTTAAAAATATGATTAAATTTGTTATTTGAAAATATTTATGAATATGAAAAATATCATCAAATTTGTTATTTGAAAATATAATAAATTTATTTTGGCAATTTTAGTTGCATTCATTTGTGACGGTGGAGCGGGCCGGCCGGGAGGGTGCGGGGGTCGCCGGCGGCGGTGGAGTGGGGAGGGTGCGGGCTGGGTCGGGCGGCGGCGCCCGTGGAGCGGGAGGGTGCGGTGGGTCGTCGGCGACGGTGGAGTGGGGGACCGGATCTGGCGAGGTGGGATAGCGATCGAGATGGAGCGGGGTCGAGATCGAGTGTCCATGAAATTTAAAAACATTCGTGAGTTCAAAAAATGCCCATGAAATACAATCGAGAAATGAAGACTACGATTTAATACAATCGATCTTAGCTAGCTATCTGTTCACAATCTTCTTGCCCTTCTTTTTCGCAAATGGAGTTCTTCCGTGGAACGGACGCCCTTAGGTAGGGTGGTCCCGCTTCTTCTTGTGGTGTATGCTGCTACTTCATCGCCGCCGCCATGTTCGATCTTCGGGTTGCCGCATTTGTCAAGTCTTGCTCATTGGCTACTCCATCCATTCCGATGATCTTCCTTTGCCTCTCCTCACTACAACACGACGGGCTTTGACGGGTCGGTAATGAAGAAGCATTGGTCTACTTGGGAAGCCAGCACCATGGCTCATTTTTCGGGTTACGCTTATGCCGCGGTCTTGGATTTGGCTTCGAGTATAACCATGGTGGTGAAATACCGTCTTCTCTTTAGGACGCCTGGCCCATCTCGACACGGAACATCGGGATCTTATCTCCAGCCTAGCTCAGCTCCTAGATCTCCTCGATCCTTCCGTAGTATCAGTCCTTGTCGTTACGTGTAGGATTCCATCGCTACCCCGGAGTTCGATAACCATCGCCTTCATGTCCTTGTCCTCGATGTAGAATGTGTAGTCATTGATATCATACGCCTCATAGGTCATCAGGTTGTGCTCGGCGCCCGTGACAAGGCTTAATATGAGTTGTTCTTTCGCTGAAGAATCCTCATGAAAAGGGTACGCATGTAAGCTTCGCTTGAACCAACGCTGCAACATGAGTTGTGCTCTTTGATAATATCTCCATCCGCCCTCTCGCTGGCCTCGGTCATTGTACATCTTCTCAATAAAGGTTTTGTGCTCTACAACCCAAGGATCGACCACGCCTATGTGTTATAGCGCCGACTAGGTTTGCTGTTTCAAAGTCGACGAGTTGGCCTCAAGTCGACATGCATTTCGCGCGACCTCACGGTGACCCCATCCAGCGAGCCTGCCGAGGTGCTCGCTGACGGGCAGACCAACGGGTCCTCGATGCCAGATAATTCGTGCAGTAGGAGATGCACTCTCCGGTCGAAAGCCTCGCTATGCTTCCTCTCGACGTGACATGTTGCGAACGTATCCTTTGATGACACCATTCATCCTTTCGAACGGCATCATGCTGTGCAGGAACGCCGCCTGAGTTGGATGATATCCTCCATGATATGGACCAGCAGATGCACCATAACATCAAGAATGCGGGCGGAAGTACATCTCAAGCTCGCATAGTATCACCCCGATCTCTTCCTGTAGCCTTCTGAGTTGCCTCACGCCAACCGACTTCCGAGAGATGACGTAAAAAAGTTGCATAAGCCAAATAGCGCTTTCACGGACATGCGCGTCCGCGGATCTCACGGATTGCAATCGGAAGTATCTCGCCATCAGACGTGATAGTTGTGAGACTTCATCCCGCTGAACTTCGCTTCACTCGGGTCTAGGTATCCGCTATCTTCCCCCCAGAACCTTAAGGAAATTTTACTCCCACGAGGCAGGTGAAAATGCTCGATCTCCTCCCGACTTAGAGTGAAGCAGCGGAGGGTAGTCATTTCCGGTCTTCTTGGCCTTTTCACCTTTGGCGACGACTTTCCGTGTCCCGTCACTCATCATCATCATGATCATAATCATGATCATTAGCGTGAAGCTCCTCCCCGATGCCCATTGATTTCAAGTCTGCCCTTGCTTTCGCCCATCTTTGGTCCTCTCCGCATGTTGAGCAGGGTACCAAGCAGACTCGCACACGCTCTTCGTGATATGCATGACATCAAGGCTGTGAGGCACACGGTGGATCTTCCAAGACGGCAAGTCCCGTAAAACAGACCTCGTTTTCCATACCTTCAGCAGCGGCTCTGGCGCCTTTCGCTTCTTTCCCGGCTCTGGCGCCTTTTGCTTCTTTCCCGGCAGTGGGCAATCTTTCCAATTTTTCAACAGTTGGTCCATTTCCTCGCCGCTCCTCATACGCGGGTGAGGGAGTCCCGGACAAGGGGGTGTCCAGATAGCCGGACTATCGTCACGGCCGGACTCCAAGACTATGAAGATACAAGATTGAAGACTTCGTCCCGTGTCCGGATGGGACTTTCCTTGGCATGGAAGGCAAGCTTAGCGATACGGATATGTAGATCTCCTACCATTGTAACCGACTCTGTGTAACCCTAACCTATCCGTGTCTATATAAACCGGAGGGTTTTAGTCCAGAGGATCTAACAACAATCATACCATAGGCTAGCTTCTAGGGTTTAGCCTCCTAGATCTCGTGGTAGATCTACTCCTGTACTACCCATATCATCAATATTAATCAAGCAGGAGTAGGTTATTACCTCCATCGAGAGGGCCCAACCTGGGTAAAAACATCGTGTCCCTTGTCTCCGTTACCATCCGCCTAGACGCACAATTCGGGACCCCTACCCGAGATCCGCCGGTTTTGACACCGACATTGGTGCTTTCGCTGAGAGTTCCTCCTGTCGCCACCGATAGGCCCGATGGCTCCTTCGATCATCAACAACGACGCGTCCAGGTGAGACTTTTCTCCCCGGACAGATCTTCAGATTCGCGGCTTTGCATCATGGGCCAATTCGCTGGCCATCTAGTGCAAATCGAAGCTACGCCCGCCATCAGGTCAGATTTGAAGTTTGAACTATACGGCCGATATCCGCGGAGACTTGATCTTCGACGGATTCGAGCCGCAGCTGCTGCCCCGACCGTCTCGATGGGCATGATCTAGCTCGCAGCCGAACAGCGCCTCGAGGCCGCACAAAGATCCGCTCCGACCCTTAATCCGAGTCGGATTCCCGATCGAGGATGAGTGGTTGACACCGCCGGGCTACAATCTCTACGGTGATCGAGCCAAACTCCATCCCTGTCCTTTGCGAAGACCTCGATTCCTGTGGTGCCGACTCCTCTCCGACCAAACCTCCATACCGCTAATCGAATCCGATTACGCCGGTCATGGAGTTCACCGCGCATGACATCTTTCAGACTCGCCTTTGGTGACATCCTGAATTCACTAAAGTCTCTCTCTATCCGGAGAGCCCTGGCCGACTACGGACAGAAGGTTGGGATGCGGACGAAGAAGAAATTCAACACCCACCCACCACCCACTTTGTAGCCACTGTCGATGATTTAACCGACATGCTAAACTACGACTCCGAAGACATCGACGGTATGGATGACGATGCCGAGATGACCAAGACCCAGCGCCTCTGTGGCACCGAAGGCCACCCGCCATACGACATATATATGGTGGACATCCCAAAAGATGGGAGCGGCGATGGAACAACGGAGGATGACCCTCCAAGAAACAGCCAAGCGCCGACGCGGGCGCCGCCTAAATCTCGCCACAATAAAAACGGTGATTCCGCACAGAGATAATAACACCTTGACAAGGTCAAGAGAACCCCTCCAACAGACTCAGCGCAGAGGAGGGAGAAGCAAGTCCGCACGACAAAGGCGGCAGTAAAGAGAGGTCGAGGACGATAATTATGTGCCTCCTCCCAAGATGAGGCAAGCCTCGACGACGCATTTAATTTGTCGTGCTCGAGGATCCCGCCAACAGGAGCTTTCAAACGCAGGCTTATAGCCACGAAAGCAGCCTCAAGAAAAGCAGAACATCTTAGAGCTGATCAAGACCTGCTAGTCGACAGATGGATCAAGTCCTTGCAGCCAAGAGTATGAACTCAACGCCTCCAAAATCTACCCCAAACGCAGGTCGTTGCCTCGACTAGAGGAGGAAGCACCCAAGTCACCGGCAAGACGACATGGCAGATCGCCACCTCGTGGTCATGACAGAGAAGCCTCTCGGCCCTCCTCTCAAGCCACACCCCGACGCCGCTCAAAAAGTACCAAGGCACGGGGAAACGCGCCAGACTTGCGAGATATATTGGAGGACAAGGCAAAACATACAAGATCAATCTACGGATCGCATGGGCGCCCAGCAATGCGGGATGATTACCGTCGCGCAGGATACAGCAAAACTGGCCGGGCCGAACACAGTAGACAAAGCTCATATGAGCTACGTCGTGATATAGCCCAATATGTAGGCGCCAAGACACCCACTATGCTTCACTGATGAAGTAATGGATCATCAAATCCCCGAGGGCTTAAAGCCCGTAAACATCGAATCATACGATGGTACCACAGATCATGTGGTCTGGATCGAGGATTATCTCCTCCATATCCACATGGCCCGCGGTGATGATCTACATGCCATCAAATACCTCCCACTCAAGCTTAAAGGACCAGCTCGACATTGGCTCAATAGCTTGCCGCCAGAATCAATTGGTTGTTGGGAGGACCTCGAAGCCGCATTCCTTGATAACTTCCAGGCACATATGTGCGACCACCGCACACCGATGACCTTAGCCACATAATTCAGCAGCTGTAAGAATCGCCGACAATTCTGGACTCGGTTCCTAACAAAGAAAAATCAAATCGCTGATCGTCCTGGATGCAGAGGCCCTTGCAGCCTTCAAACATAACATCCGCGACGAGTGGCTTGCCCGCACCTAGGACAGGAAAAGCCAAATCTATGGCAGCCCTCACAACCGCTATGACTCGCTTTTGTGCCGGAGAGGACAGCTGGCTAGCTCAAGCAACAACTTGGCCAAACATCCCGAGAAAGTGCGGATACAAAGGACAGGAATTGCAGGTCGCGCCGCAACAAGAACAAGCGCCGATCAACGGCGATAATATCAAGATACGGCCGCCAATGCCGGATTCAGAGGCTCTAAACCCGTCAGCGGAAGAAGCCATTCAAAAGAAATACCTGGGCTGGCCCAACTTGGACCGAATACTCGATCGCCAGCGATACATGGCACCTCGAAAACTAGCTAATCACACCAACAGGACTGTTGGGTGTTCAAGCAAGCAAGTTAAGTGTCGAACTCAATGACAAGGGGCTGCATAGCGATGACGAGGAAGAGCCCCGCCCCGAACAATAGAGGATGAAGGTTTTCCCACACAAGTGCGAACGGTGAATATGATATACGCAACCCACATACCCAAAAGGGAGCGGAAGCGCACTACGGGATGTATATGCGATGGAGCCACGCCTAAGTTCAATCGATGGTCTTCCTGCCCGATCACCTTCGATCAAGGGACCACCCCACTAGCATTCACACGGCGGCTTCGCCGCATTGGTTCTTGACCCAATTATTGACGGATTTCACCTCACCGAGTCCCGATGGACGGCGGTAGCAGCATGAACCTGCTTTATCAGATACATGTGCAAAATGGGCATAGACCCTCAAGGATTAAACCTACAAAGACGACCTTCAAAGGCGCCATACCGGTGTAGAGGCCAATTGTACAGGCTCACCACACTCGAAGTGGTCTTCGGATCTCCGGATAACTTCCGAGCGAAGAGTTAATCTTTGACATCGCCCCATTCCGCAGCGGTTATCATGCATCGCTTCGGACGAACCGCACGGTAAAGTTCAATGCGTGCCGCACCACGCATACCTCAAGCTCAAGATGCCAGCCCTCGAGGAGTAATCACGGTCAATGGAAACACCGAACGCTCTCCGAACGGAGGAGCATATGGCGACCCTCGCGGGCGGAGGTGCAAAGCAGCCTCTCACGGCAATTCTCGAGTCCGCCACTAAGCGCCCGGACACCGCCAAGCGCGCCGGAGTAACCCGCAACAAGACCACCGCACGATTCAAGCACGAGTAGCAATCCGCCCCAACCCCAGCCCTCGCGAAATTGCGGCTAGTATTATGCGTACATAATTATGCTCGAGATACCATGGGCATATGGGGAGGGCAACACAACGGCACGCCAAGAATGCGGCTCGACCGCACTGTGGGCCCTGCTTGTGTCATTTCTTTTTCTTTTCCTTTTTTCCTTTTTTACTTTCAGACTCCGCCTTTGAGAAGTCCTGTCCGCACTTGAATCGCCGAACTCACGATGCAACAGCCAGGAAGCGGAAAGCCACGCCGAGTGTTGGTGGTCTCTATTACGAGCATTATACCTGTTTTACATACCATCCCGCAGCTTACCCTGGAGGGGGACATGTTAGATAGTCCCGTCCCTTGCTTATCGCACTATTTGTATCGTTCTGCTCCCATTGCAGTACCTTTTTGAATAAACAATACATAGCTCTTGCTTATTATTGCTCTACTTCCTTCATATATACATATGTTCATTTCACGACATGTTGCAACCGTACACTTTGGTACGGCCTGTACACCAGGGGCTTAAGTATCCCAAAATTATGGTGTGATAAGTCCGAACACTTTCACAAGTGTGGCACCCCGAACTTATAGCATTATATGAATTGGCTCCGAATCATGTCTTGGGTCAATAGTTGGGTTTGCCCGGCTCCCGTGTTTTGGTACCTTACGTTCCGCTATATCGGCTAAGGTAGCACCAGGAGAACCACTGCGATTGTGCACAGTTATGCTGGGTCGAGCACCTCAGTGGAGAAAGCTAAAACTGACTGTCATGATAAGGCGAGAGTCGGTCGCTGTTCGAGAGGTTTTTTCGAGTCCCTAAAGACTTATGCCGCTTAGAGCGAGGAACCGGAATTGTCCGCCAAGGCGTGGATAGCGCCTCAACTCGGTCTTCCGAATACTAGGGGCTTCACGAAATTTAAAATTATAGAATTCTATGGCTAAGGAGAGTGTTCAAGCATTATAAGTCCGTTGCCTTGTTCGCTGTGCTGAGCGCCTCCTAGATGGACCCAAGAATGGGAACAAGAGTGCTCAAGTTTATCCCAAACACCCCAAAGACGTGGCATGGGGCTGAAGCCAACGACTTGCCATCTCTCAAATTTGATAAACGGCCGCACAGAAGGTAATATTTTAAATTAATAAGCGTTTCTTAGCGCATATGAACAAGTTTTCAGCGCATAGGATAACAAATGCGAGTTTATTCAAAAATTACATCTTTGGAGCACTCATCCGCTATTCGGCAGGCACCCTTCAGGAGGCCCTCATAGTACATTTCGGGCATGCGATGCTCATGGCCTTTTGGTGGCCCATCCGTCACAAGCCTCTCCGCATCCAGCTTGCCCCAGTGCACTTTAGCACGGGCAAGGGCCCAACGGACACCTTCAATGCAGACGGAGCGCTTGATGACTTCAAGCCGCGGACAGGCATCCACTAGCCGCTGCACCAAGCCGAAGTAGCTCCCGGGCATGGCCTCCAATGGCCACACCCGTGCTATAAGGCCCTTCATGGCCTGTTCGGCGACCTTATGGAGCTCGACCAGCTGCTTCAGCTGGTCGCTCAGGGCACGGATGGTCGGCCTCAAAGATACCGAGACCAGAACACCTTTTGCGCCGAGCTCCCCTCCTTGGCGCGTAGAATGCGGCAAGATCGCACACACCACGGGCAAATCTGCGAATGCTCCTGGAGAGCTCGAATCTAGGTAAGTAATAGGTAATTCACTTTCACATGCTTGCTTTGCACAAAGAATGCCTTACCCGCCGCTATCTTCTTTAAAGACTCAATTTCTTGGAGGGCTTTTTGGGCCTCGGCCTTAGCAGCTTTGGCACTCTCAAGAGCCGAGGCGAGCTCGGACTCTCGAGTCTTCGAGTCATGCTCCAAACTCTCGTGTTTTTCCACGAGAGCTTGCAGATCTTGCCGTACCTTGGCCAGCTGCGCCTCCCCTTTCTCTCGCTCGGTGCGTTCCGCAACCGCTTTGTTTTCGGCCACAGACACCGCTTCCTTCAGGGTCGCCACCTCGTTCGTGGCCCCTGCAGTACCCAAGTTATTCATGTTATTTTTTGCAACCAAAACCTTTTCTATAAGGTATTTCTTTAATAAGGTATTATTTACCTTCCTTGTCCTCGAGCTCCTTCTTGGCTTGTCCGAGCTCGTTCTCGGACCGCCGAGGTTCTGCTTCAATGCATTGACCTCCATGATCAAGGCGGCAGAGGTCAGCAAGACAGCCTGCATTCCCATATTGACATACTTATGTTAGACTCCTGCAGATATCTTTTTAGATCCTCAGTCCGGCTTTTCTTTCCAAACACCGAACTAAGCATCAGGGGCTACTGTCTATGCGGTTATATTTTTTACATATTCTAAAAACTTACCTCAAAGCCTGTTAGAAGGCCGGCACAGGCTTCGGTCAGTCCGCTCTTGGCGGACTGAACTGTCCGGATCACCGCACTCAAAACAGTGCGGTGCTCCTCCTCGATGGAAGCACCATTAAGCGCCTCCAGTAAGCTATCCGGTGCCTCCGGTTGGACGGAGGACACCGGCGTCTTACCCTTCTTCCGAAGGGTCCGCTTGCCGGACTCCGGAACCACTAAAGGTTCCGGCATGGAGTCCGGACGAGGGTCGGGCTTAGAGCCCCTGGGGGTCTTGCCCCCCGCGCGCCTGGAGTCCGGGAGGTTGCCTTGTGGCACCTCCTGCGCTACCTCCTCTTGACCAAGCCCCTCTTGGGGCCCCGCCGCGGCGTCGTCCATAGCGTGAGGCGAGGAGGCGGTCGGAAGCGAGGTACTCTCCATTTCCGACGAGCCCAGGGACCTGCTCGATGAATCGGCGAACTCGCCCTTGGGCGGGCTGCACGGTTGTTCGACATTAGAGAACACTCTGCAATAATAAAAAGCCATGGGTATCCTGGACACTTACGATCTCGCCAGGGCTTGGCCTCGAGGCCAATCTTCCTCGCTCGTCGCCGACGTTGGTGGAGAAGTCCGGAGGAAGGGTTCTTCCTTCTTGACCCTCCCGCCTCCCTACCGGGCGGCCTTCCTTTCTTCTCCTCTCACTGGGGAGGAGCTTCTTCTTCTTCCTCCTCATCTTCAGGAGAAGATTCCATTTCAGAATCTGACATCACCCGGCGTCGGGAGCTCCTTCGAGTTCCCGTGGCCTCCTTCTTGGCCTTCTTCTCCGGCACCACATGGGGTGCCGGAGCCAGCAGCCCCGTCAATCGGGCGTCCGCTGGGTCTTCTGGCAAAGGAGCCGGACAGTTAATCTGTCCGGACGTCTCCAGCCAGTCCTGTCAAAGATTAGGGAGTTTTAGATCCCACGTAGAGTCAATCTATGAAAAAAGAGTCCCGTAAAGGGTAGAATAAACTTACCTCGCCGGCTTGACGCTGCGAGCTGTATCCGCGATCTTTGGTAGCGGATGCTGGGGCTTCGGCGCCCTTGAACAGCACCTTCCAGGCATCTTCGTACGTAGTGTCAAAGAGCCGGCTCAAGGTTTGGTGCTGTGCCGGATCGAACTCCCACAAGTTAAAGGCCCGTTGTTGGCATGGGAGAATCCGGCGGATGAGCATCACCTGGATTCTGTCGACAAGCATAAGATTCTTGGCCACTAGGTTTCGGACGCATGTTTGAAGTCCAGATGTCTCGTCCGAATTCCCCCACGTCAGGCCCGTCTCTTTCCATGACGAGAGCCGTGTGGGGAAGCCAGATCTAAACTCGGGGGCCGCCACCCATTTGGTGTGGCGGGGCTCGGTGATGTAGAACCACCCCGATTGCCACCCCTTTATTGTCTCCATGAAGGCGCCTTCGAGCCATGGGACTTTGGCCATCTTGCCAACCATGGCGCCCAAGACTCCGCTTGACGGCCGCCACTACCTTCGGCCGGACGTTGAAGATCTTCAGCCATAAGCCGAAGTGGGGCTGGATGCAGAGGAAAGCCTCGCACATGACGATAAACGCCGAGATGTTGAGGATGAAATTCGGGGCCAGGTCGTGGAAGTCCAGGCCGTAGTAGAACATGGACAAATGGGTGAAGTGGAAAACCTAGTCCGCGGAGGAAGTGGGGGAGAAACACTACCATCTCATGGGGCCCGGGGGTTGGAATAAGCTACCCCGCTTCGGGCAGCCGGTGCGCAATGTTGCCGAACAAGTATCCGGCCTCCCGCAGTCTTTTGATGTGCCCCTCCGTGACGGAGGAGGCCATCCACCTGCCTCCCGCTCCTGACATGGTTGGAGAAGGGTGAGGTGGGATGCGAACTTGGGCGCTGGAGCTCGAAAAGGAAATGGATAAGCAAAGGAGGAAGAAGGCGTAGGTGAAAAGGTGGATCCTTATCCCCTTATATAGACGGACGATGCTATGCGTCCCCCACCAGCCTGGTAAAACTCGCTTATTTCCCAAGCACCGTAATCAATGGCGCAGATGGGTTACCCACGTCCATATTGATGAGAATCCCGGAATAAGGGGGCATGATCTATGCTTTGATAAGACGTGCCAAGGAAACCGCGTCGCTAAACACGCTGAGGTGGAATAGTAAAAAACGATTCATATAAAGGCCTGGCCGTGGTGTGATGTCACGCCGCGGAATACGTCAGCAGATCTATGCAGAAATTATTCTCTCTACGGTGTTATGTGGAACTTGTTTTGCAGAGCCGGACACTATCCTTGTGTTCAAAACCTTCTATGAAGTATTCGGAGGAGGAACCCGCCTTGCAATGCCGAAGACAATATGCGCGCCGGACTCATCGTCATTGAAGCCTGGTTCCGGGGCTACTGAGGGAGTCCCGGACTAGGGGGTGTCCGGATAGCCAGACTATCGTCACGGCAGGACTCCAAGACTATGAAGATACAAGATTGAAGACATCGTCCCGTGTCCGGATGGGACTTTCCTTGGCGTGGAAGGCAAGCTTGGCAATACAGATATGTAGATCTCCTACCATTGTAACCGACTCTGTGTAACCCTAACCTATCCGGTGTCTATATAAACCGGAGGGTTTTAGTTCGTAGGACGAACAACAATCATACCATAGGCTAGCTTCTAGGGTTTAGCCTCCTTGATGTCGTGGTAGATCTACTCTTGTACTACCCATATCATCAATATTAATCAAGAAGGAGTAGGGTATTACCTCCATCGAGAGGGCCCGAACCTGGGTAAAAACATCATGTCCCTTGTCTCCTATTACCATCCGCCTAGACGCACAGTTCGGGACCCCCTACCCGAGATCCGCCGGTTTTGACACCGACAGCGGGCGTCTTCGGGGTTCGGTTTCACCATCGAACAGATCCTTGCGTTTCCTCCATGGGTCATCGTCGCGAAGCCACCTTCGATGTCCCATGAACATGGTTTTCGAAGACCCGGGATCTCTATCTAGCTAGTGATACGTTGAGTCATCCATGCACCGCGCGATCTAGAAAATCCATGGACCACCTGCCCATGAGATATCCAGAATCGAGATAGTCGTGCACCGCCTTGAGCAAAGGCGACTCTCATAGGGAAATATTCTTTCTCTCCGGCGCCCCACGATTGGCTGGCATTTTCCACAGCGTGTCTAGCTCCTCTTCAGCAGCCCCTGATATGATTGATGTCGTTCCTGGTTGTTTCGCCCTTCGATTAGCCTACTCATGTGAATGTACTTCCTCTTCATGCACAACCTGGGGGAAGGTTGTACATCCACACAAACACAGGCCAGGTGCTATGTGTGCTTCTCCGGCTGCCAAACGGATTGACTCCATCGATGCTCGCTACCAAAGACGATGTTCCTTGGATCCTTCCCAAATTCAGGCGTTGAAGTTCAACGCTACACCGCTCGCATCCTTTGGGTGACTCAAAGATCTTGTCTTTTTTATTTATCTCCGGATCATTTGCGCCATCTTCTTGCTTCTTCTCCTCCATATCCGCGTGCCAACGCAGGAGTTTTTCTACCTTAGGGTCCGCGAAATACCGCTGCAGACGAGGAGTGATCGGAAAGTACCACACCACTTTTCGAGGAGCTTTCTTCCTCTTCTTGTATCGAGTGACGCCGCACACCGGACATATGGTAGACTCCGCGTGCTCGTCCCGATAAATGATGCAATTGTTCATGCACACATGGTATTTCATGTGCGGTAAATCTAGAGGACACACGATTTTCTTTGCCTCCTCGAAACTGGTCGGGCACTTGTTCCCCTTGGGAAGACGTTTGTGCCAGAATGACATGTTCTCGTCGAAGCATGCGTCGGTCATTTTGTGTTTTACCTTCATCTCCAGAGCCATGAGCGTTACTTTCAAAGCGGTATCCTCGGCCTTCATCCTTCATACAATGGAGTAACGCGTCATCTCCAGTTGATCCAGCTTGGCTTTTCTCGGCGGCAGCTCTTGCGTTATCCGTCGCTTGAGAAGCAGATCTTGAACATGAGGGTCCTGCACCTAGCCCATCGATGGTCCATCGTCGTCGCTCCGCCGGCATCTTCATCTTCATGATCATGCCCTTCGTGCGCTCCGGCATCTTCCTCATCATCATGTCCTCGTGCATCTTCTACATGATGATCGTGTACAAGCATCACCGTCGTGATCATGTCCTCGAGATTCTTCGCCTTCTCGCCGCCCGAGTCTTGCTCATTTATTGCCGCCTCGCCCCATGGACGACTTCATAGTCATCTTCATCACCTTGCCACCGATAGCCATCCATGAAACCACGCAAGAGTAGGTGGTCCCGCACCTGCCCGGAATCCGGGTCCGCAATAAGGCTCTTCAGCTTGCATCTTCGACACGGACATCTTATCTCCTTCTCATTCTTTTGAAGCATCTCGGCCTTCGCGGAGTTCAAAAACCTATTCACGATGCCTTCGGTCATCGTGCGGACCATGGTCGCCTGCGGGGTAGAGCAAAACAATATTTTAGAACCAAGAAAATATTTGGCATGACTTTCCCTAAAAATAGGACCAAAAAGAATGCATAGTGCCAAAATTCTCGCCGAAACGGAAATGTATCAACATTCTGGCAAAATATTGGCAACTATCGCATTTCAAATATCGGTACCTGCAAACACAAACATATATGCAACACCACAAACATATGCAACACCACGAACATACATAGATCTAGCTAGGCCACAAAAAGTGCATGTGCACGTTGTTGGAGAGGGAGAACAACATAAAGATAGCTTCCCCCTTACTTACCTATCAAAAAAAGGTAATTTACCACTTAATTTGGATGAATCTATGGTGCAAATGAGGTGAGGAGGAGGATGCAGCCGAGACAAGCTTGGAGGAGGAGGTGGAGAGAATGAAGTGGGGAAAGTGAGTGGGTAGGTGGGCTGTCCAAAATATCTTGTTGGTCCCAGCTTACTAATGGCGCACCAGATGCAAATGCGCCATTACTAACCCTGGTTACTAATGGCGCACCTACTTCTGGTGCGCCATTAGAAGTTTCGCAAAAAAATAAAAAAGTATATATTCTAATGGTGCACCGTGGCACAGTGCGCCATTACTAGTTTACACTAGTAATGGCGCATTGTGCCTTGGTGCGCCATTAGAATGTTTGGAAAAATAAAAAAAATTGTTACTAGTGGTGCACCTTGTGCCTGGTTCGCCATTAGTGTCTTCCACACTAATGGCGCAACAGAACATGGTGCGCCATTAGTATATACTAATGGCGCACCACCTGACAGGTGTGCCATTAGTGTCCATCCCATCTATATCCCTTTTCCTAGTAGTGGTGGTCACAACCTGCCCTGTCGCTCCACCACAAAGTAACAGTCGGGGGCCGTCGGGAACCCAGGCCCACCTCTACCGGGATGGAGCCACCTGCCCCTTCAGCCCCCATCTCCGAACAGTATCATAAGTAATGTAACAGTATAAAGTATATAGCATATGCCCGTGATCACCTCTCGAAGTGGTCACGGCCCAGTAGTATAGCATGGCAGACGGACAAGAGTGTAGGGCCACTGATGGAATACTAGCATCCTATGCTAAGCATTTAGGATTGCAGGTAAGAGTAACAACTGTAGCAACAATGACAACCTATGCAGCAGAATAGGATTAACCGTAAGCAGTAACATGCTACACTACTCTAATGCAAGCAGTATAGAGAAGAATAGGCGATATCTGGTGATCAAGGGGGGGCTTGCCTGGTTTCTCTGGCAAGTAGGAGGGGTCGTCAACACCGTAGTCGTACTGGGTAGCAGCGGCGTCGGTCTCGGTGTCTAACGAGAGAAGAGGGGGAAGAAACAATAAATTTAATGCAAACAGATGCATATCGTTGCATGATATGACAAGTAACGGTGCCAGGTGTGCCCTAACGTGGTAGGAGGTGATACCGGCGAAGGGGGAAGCATCCGGGAAAATATTCCCGATGTTTCACGTTTTCGGACAGATGAACCGGAGGGGGAAAGTTGCGAGTTTGCTATGCTAGGGAGGTGTGGCGGACGACCGAGCTGCGTATCCAGATTCGTCTCGTTGTTCTGAGCAACTTTCATGTACAAAGTATTTTCATCCGAGCTACGAATTATTTTATATTAATTTATAAAGATATAAACATTTTCTAAATTATTTTTTTCTTTGAAAATTTAAATGTTAAATTGCTATGGGTACACAGAAGTGTACCCACAGATGGGCTTGGGTGGCTGACCAGTAGGCCCAGTTGACTTGGTCAACTGCCCAGTCAGCAGAGGCTGACTAATGGGGCCGGTCAAAGTCAACAGCCCAGTCAACATTGACTATTGACTGGTCAAACTGACCAGTGGGACCCGCTTGTCATAGTCTCATAGTAATTAAACAGGGTTAATTAGCTTTAGCTAAATGATTAGGTTAATCTAATCCGGCTTAATTAAGTTAATTAATTCTTAGTTAATTAATTAATATTTTAATTATTATATTTTAAATTCCTTTTCTTTTTTTAACGTTCTGGGGGCTGGGCCCCATGTGTCATTTGCCCAGGGGGCCGATGCGGGTTACGGGCGCTGGGTGTGGGCGTCGCCCGAACGCTGCGTTCGAGGGGCACTGGTGCTCAAGGCGCACGCTGGCGCCGCCCGTGGCTGGGGGAGGCGGCGGAGGAGGGCGCGATAGTGGGCGGCGCGCGAGTGGCGCTTGGTGGTTGAAGCGGGCGATCGGAGGCGGCGGCAAGAATCGAGGCGGCGACGGCACTAAGCAGCGGCGGCACGGCGAGGTGTGGGACGACAGAGGCGGGTGGGACGCTGGTGGCTGGCTGCCACGGGCGCAGCAGCAAGAGCAGGCCACCACAGATTTAAAACGGGCGGCGGTGCGGGGAGCCGACGAGCGCTGGTGGAGGTGGCTGCGACGACCGTGGGCGGGCAGCGGAGCTCGTGCAGGCGCAGGTGGGAGCAGGGGTAGCGCAGAACGGCGGGGCGTGTCCATGGCGGCGGGCTGGGGAGCGGGCGCGGACCATGGGCGCGCGGGAGCGCGGCCACGCACGCACTGGGCATGGTGGGGGAATGGCCCCGGTGACAGAGAGGGGAAGGGAGGAAGCTCACGATGGTGCGTAGGGACTATGCAGTGAGTGTCGAGGAGGAGGACGGGGACGAGGGCGTGGCGACGTCCAGCGCGACGAGGCGGCGAGGTGCAACGGTGATGAGCGACAGGGCGCGTCGGGGACGGCGGGCGCAGCGCCTCAACCCATATCCAGCGAGGGAGAGGGAGGAGTGGATCGAGGGGGGAGTGGGGATCGTGGGGGGAATGGGTTAGGTCACGGTGGGGGTAGCGGGGCCTTAGTAGGCCAAGCGAGCGGGGTGTATGGCTGGGCCGGCCGGCTGATTAGCTGGGCCGAGGCCCCGCGGGGAGAGGGGGTTAATCCCTTTTTTTGCTTGTTTCCTGTTTTCATTTCTTTCCTTTTAATTACTACTTTCTGTTTTATTTTAGTCACACTTTATTTTAGTTTTTATAAAATATGACCATAGCTCCTAAAATAAGGTTTCAGAACAACCCTCTACCATAAAAAGTTTGGTGGTCAAATAAACTAGTTTAATACTTGTTTATTATTTAAAATCATTTAAATAATTTTTTTGCTATAGTTTTATTCATTTTAGAGTATTTAAACATTTATAAAAGTGTGGTTTCTCCAGCATAATTACATATGCATTATTTGGCACAACCCGAACATTTTTGTTTTAGTGTTTGAAAACTTTGATGTTTGCCTTTAATTCAAATATGAATTTGAATTGTTTTGAACTAACGCGAGATTAGCGACAGTAAAACGTGGCATCATTAGCAGAGGTTACTGCAGCTTGATTGTCCGGGCGTCAAACCACCATATGATCGCAGCAACCAGGTATAGGGGAAAAAGAGGTAGCAAAGCAACTGTGAGTACTCATCCAAAGTACCCGCAAGACTTACATCAGAACTACACTATGTATGCAACAATATCAAAGGAACGGGCTATATTTGTGGACTGAACTGCAGAATGCCGGAAGAGAGTGGAAAGTCTAGGCTATCAAAGACTAGCATCTTCAAGCATCTTGCAGCATGTAGAAGAGTAAAGAATAGCATTTTATAATTAACAAACATGTTGTAGCATTAACGCCTAGAGATCCTTCCTTGACTCCATGCGAGAAAGCAATCCCGGAGCCATCATATCCATCTCATATCTCAAGTATCTGTTTCTAGTTGTAATAGATCGGGATACATCTTCGAGCGTCCGTTACCGTGGACACGGCTATTCGAATAGATAACTTACCTGTAGGGGTGCACCACATTAACCAACATGCTTGATTACTCTGGCTGGACACACTTTCCTGGGTCATGCTCGGCCTCGGAAGATCAACATGTCGTAGTCCTACCTAGGCTCCGCAGAGAGGTCCCCGCCGGTCTACATCATAAGCGCTCTGTGGTCTTGGGCCCATAGCCAATTGCACTCCGGGTCGTCGTGTGCAGGGTGAATACCAGCGCCACATCGAATGGTCGGCACGATCCGACCGTGCCACAATGTTGAACTGGACATCTGACAGAGCTTTCGGAAGAAATGTACGATGCCGAGTGCTCATAACCGTTCCCGCATGGTGGTTAGTGCGTATAGGCCAGTGGCCAACTCAGATCAAATACCCAAACCTGTTAGTGCATTATTAAAAGAAGTGATGGCTGTCGGATAAGTCCGGACCTACCACCACATCCTGGGTGGTACCGCTAACAGCCAGCCGTCACAGTAAATCTCGCGGTGCTCTCCGGGTAACGGTGTCACATCCCAGATAGACCATGCATTAGGGTGTGCATCATGTTTAAATTTCATTTGAATTTGAAATGGGAAGGCAGAAACCCTGAACACCCCCTTAAAAGAACTAGGGTTTACTAAAATTTATTTCAATGAATCAAATGCCCTTCAAAATGCTCATCCTCTTTGTTTGGGTTCGAACCCATGTCAAAGGAGGTGTACCATTTTCTAGGTCATCTAAGGGTTCTAGAATTAATCCACAAGTTTTGAAATGAGCATTTCAAATTATGAAAAATATTTTAAATGTTCAAAAATTTCAAACCAAAATGTTTCATGTTGGGAATATTCCAACAAGTGACCAGGAGCATTTTGGTGATTTTTAAAATAGATTTGGTATTTTTAAAAACCCCACAAAGTTGCAGGAAAATTAGAAAAGACTAAAAAAGGGAAAAACTTACTGCCGCCGTGTTCGCCCACCTGCTGCCCAGCCCAAAGCAGCCGCCATGTAGCTGCTTGGCTCGCCAGCAGCAGCCTGGTGCCCGCCGGCAGCGCGAGGCGCCACGCAGCTGGCCGCGCCGCCTCCGCTTCACCTCGCCGCGCCGCTCGACGGCCTCCACGTCGTCGCCCCGACCCCCCGGACACGCCAGTCGCCCCCTTCCTCCTCTCTCTCGCTCTCCCCTCGCCATGGCCGACGCCACCGTCGCCGCTCCTCCGTCGTAACCGTAGCCACCGCCGTCCCCGCGCCGCGAGACCTTGTCTGGTCGCTTCGCCGTCGTCGACTCCGTCGAACAAGCCAAGCCCCGAGCTCTTGCTCGCCCCGAAGCTACTGCGCCGACCTCGCCCGACTCCGCCACCGCCGGAGATCCCCATCGCCGTCGCCGCCGCATCAGACCATCCCCGACCCCGACGAGGCTCCCTACGAGATCACCGTGAGCCTGGCTACCTCCCCATCCCCTCCATTCTCTTCCTCGTGCACCACATCGACCCAACCACGTTCACCCGAACCACCGCCGCGGAGCTCGTCGCCGACGAGGCTCCGGCCACCCAACGGTCACGCCACCGCGTCCATCGCACTCACCACACCCCAACGGGTCTAACCTTGCACTTCCCGCACCTCTTGAACCCTCTAACCCCAAACCCGTCATTGGCGAACCCGGCGGCCGCCTTAACTCGTCGCCGGCGCCAACTCCGCCACCCGACCCAAGCTAACCCCACTAATAGCCGCGGCTCATCTCCGCCCACGTAGATGCTCCCGCGCCCCATTTGGTGCCCGGAAAGTGCAAAAGCACTTTGCTCCGCCCGCCTTTGGCCTCGCCAAGGCTAGACGCCGCGAGTTGACCATCGACCACCGATCAGGCCCTGCTGACTGCTACGAGTCAATGACGGTGGACCCCGGTTAACTAATTAGGATTAGTTCTAATTAAGTTAATTAGTTAAACTAACCTCGACATGCGGGTCCCACTGGTCAGTTTGACCTGGATGACCCGTTGACCCTGACGTCACGCTGACCTCATCTTCGACGCATTAATTCAAATTCTGGATTTATTTTATATAGTAAATTCAGAATATAAATCAAATTTCAAATGCTTATAACTTTTATCTATAACTCCAAATGCAAAGATTTATATATGAAAAATTATCAGAAAAATACACTCTATCCATTGGTACAGGTTTCATGCATGTTAAAACAAGTTAACTATGCTGAATAACCAGAATAAGATATTGCACCAATAGGACTAACTCATGAGCTATCATTTGAATCCTTGATTCAAATGAGTTCATCCTATTCTTTCAACTTGCATTAGACCAACACACATCCATATTGCCATGTCATAGCATGCATCATATTGTTGCATATTGTCTTGTGTGTTTATTTCGTGTGCTTTCATGATAGGTTACGCCTCGAAGATAACCTCGACTACCCATCGAAGGGCAGTCCTCTACCCCAGTTCCATCGGGCAAGCAATTCATTGATCATTCGATACAAACCCATGTTCTCGCTTCTTCTCTCGTTTCTGCATTAAGACAACGCGATTCAACTGTTGTGTGCTGCGGTAGTTGAACCCACTTCCTTTGCATGACCTGTCATTGCCACAAGAACTAGATGAAACCCACTAGTATGTGTAGGAGTTGATTGAGCCATGTTTGTGATTCCTACCATGCTATGCTTGCTATGCTTAGAGTTGTGTCAGTCGGCTCATCGGGATGATGAACTGGAGTGAAAGGTTGTGTTGGTTCGAGAGTAAAAGTGTTGAACACGATTTGGTAAAGGTATCGATGAGAGGCCATGTAGGAGTACATGGTGGGTTGTTTCATTGAAGCCGAACTTAAGAACTGAGATCTGTGTTTGTGATCCATGAACTAGCTACTACCACGCATTGGGCCCGAAACCAATGGACCCTCTCGGCTTCTTAACCACCCCTGTTCATAGTCCGGGAGTTGCAAGTAGTTTCTGGTGTTTGTAGCATGCTTGGGGCCGCACGCAACGCTGACCTTAGGGGTGGGTTGTGTTGCGGTAGGCACCGTGGTTCGTGTACCGAAAGTGCCCGTTTGGTATCTCGGGAACCCCGCACACATCGTTCGGGCTGTATGGGAAACCTCGGCGGACTCCTGCGGATGGAACCCGAATAGGTGATAAACCTGGACTAGGGACTTGAGTGTTTAGGTAGGCCGTGGCCGACACCCACGTTGGGCTTCCGCTTGAAGGTTGCCGAGTACATGTCGGTAAACGATTTATAAGTGGTGAGAGCGTGTGAAGAAGTACACCCTGCAGGGTTAAATATGATCTATTGAATAGCCGTGTCCACGGAGAAGGACTTCGGGTTACCTATATCAGTTCATAGACAAGTAAATGGATACTACTAAAAGCCTCAAGATAAGTGTGAGTATCGTGGATGGCCCTCTCGGGGATGACGAGAGAGGATCCACGGTGGAGTATTGTGATGGTGATTAGTGGACTCGTACGACAAAATGCTTTACAAAGTGTGTCACGAGGATAGCTTAGCCAAGAGTCAAAGCTGGCTTGCTGCAAATAACTCCACCTCCTTCCTTGAGAATGTGCATGTATGATAGGATTCGTGGTAAGACTTGCTGAGTACTTTTGTACTCATGTTTGCTTAATCAATATTTTTCAGAGGACTATACTACCCTCCGACGGATTCTATGTAGATGTTGACTTGACGAGTAAGCTAGCCACCGGTGGCGATCTAAGACTTGTGAAGGGCCATTGTAGATAGAAAGGCTCCAACAAGCTTTCTTTCTTTCTAGAGTGCGTACTCAGACTAGTTTGCTTCGCATGTGCTTGTATGATTGTATGACTTGAGTGTTGGGTCATGTGACCCCTACTGTATGACTATGTTATGTATGGCTCCTCGGAGCCTCTTAAATAAAGTACTTGAGTTGTAGAGTTTTGTTGTGATGCCTTGTTGTATTTACTCATATCGGGCATATTGCGTGTATGATTGAAATGCTTGGTATGAGTGGGATCCGACAAACTAGTTGTTTATCCTTGGCAGCCTCTCTTATGGGGAAATGTAGTCTCGTGCTTCGAGCGATAGTAGTCCGCTACTGCCCGGTTCACGAGTCCTGCTAGCCCAAGACTACTGCTTGGACACTTGACTGGCGGCATGTGATTCATTTCGTTCCTATGTACGTCCTTCGGGAAATGTCACGCGGTGATATTCGAGTCCTGCCTAGCTGCTACAGCCGGGATACCGGAGTCCTGTTAGCCCAGTGCTACAGCCCGAGTTCATACGTTGATGACCGACATGCTCAAGTGTTTCATGTATGCCTGTCCCCATAGGTTAGTGCCGCTTTGGGTTCACGACTAGCCATGTCGGCCCGGTTCTTGTCATGTGGATGCTAGCGACACTATCATATACGTGAGCCAAAAGACGCAAACGGTCCCGGCCATGGTAAGGCGACACCGTGGGAATACCGTGCGTGAGGCCGCAAAGTGATATGAGGTGTTACCAGCTAGGTCGATGTGACTTGGAATCGGGTCCGACAGCGTTGGCATCGAGCAGGGCTGCTGTAGGTCCGCTAAGCCAAACTGGTGAAGTTGAGTCTAGAAATGCTTTAGTTATATGTAGGGAATTGATTGTGGGAGGAACGTAAGGCTCTTTTACTCCTTTACCTTATGCCCTCGATCTGAGTCATCCTCTTCCTATTCGACGTGGGTATAGGACTAGGCTCTCTTTCTCTATCAGTTCACGTGTTACTAATCCGTAGTAACCTATAGGATTGTTGGTTACATCCTCGATTCGGTGCTACTAAATTTTAGTATGCTATCATTTGAACCGAACCTTGATATGATGTTGTTGAGTGGTTATGCAATCTGATTTTGTAATGTCTCAAATCTGATTTTGAGCATTTGAGATGTTATGCTGCCCAATTTTCCTAGAAATTCTAATGCCTTTGCATTGTGGCTGTGCTTTCAGATGGCCACCTGCCCGTAACCAAGTGGTTCGCCGACCCGTTGCATTGATGTGTGCGGTCACACGGCCATGTTGGTTAGGGTGATGATTGAGGCTGGTTATCGATGGTATCCTGAATATACCGTCGAGGAGCAGTTTAGGATTTCAATCAAAGCCAATACCTATGCACGGTCCGGATTTATCCATCTTATCCCGAGCTATCGAGCCACTTCATCGTTCTTATGGGCTCGAATCACTATTGGAATGTCGTGCAAGATGCAGCCTATTCCATGATGACTATTATTCGAGCGTAACTGTTTTCTTTGAGCAACACGGATTTTCGCTATATGCCAAGATCCTCCACGGGCGCATGGCTACCTTGAGGTTTGTACAGCGATGCATCCCATGAGGACTCACTCCTTCGCACTACTCTTGAGTTCTTTGGAGGACAAGGACCGTGAGAACCGGCCTTGCGTATGGAGCTTTTTAATGCCCGCTCGACCTTTGGGCTACTCGACTAGGTTTGCACTGCCGTGCAAGCGGATATATGGACATGAGAGACTTGTACCTGTGCGGGCGAGTCTGCCGGACTTCATGGAGTGGCGTGAGGTTGGAGGCATCACTCCTCCTCGTGGGCCTCGTCGCCACCGCTTGTTGGTCCACGGCCACATCCGAGTCCTTATGGTCCACAGGCCCCACAGGATTGTCATTTCGGACGATCATGTTCCACTTCAGTGTCAGGTGGTGACTTCTATGAGGACTACTATGGAGCTGCACGAGATAGTAGTAGTATTCCTAGTATGGTAATAGTTGTGTTTCCACCGCCCCTGCGTGACTCGTGGAATACGACTTAGTGTGTATCATTCCTAAGTGTAGAAAAATAATGTATAGGAGTTGGAATGCTTCCGATGAGATGTAACGCCTTTCCTTATAGTTGTACTCCGTCAGGCTTGTACTAAACTATGAATGGTGTGTATGACCGATGGTATATATATATATGGCAGTTTTATATTACCATGTCATACGGATGAACATCTTTGCATTCCATGCTATCCATTACCTTCCGCACTTCCTTGTTAAATTCTGCCATCCTGGTTTAAACCTTTGCTTTGTCTCCCAGGATGGTCAACACTCGCAACACTCCTGCTGTTCCAGAGCAGGGAGAAGCCAGTGCAGCCAGAAATGTGAATCTGCCGCAACCGCCATCTTTGGCCGAGGTGATGCTGGAAGCGAGCATAATAAGCGCGAAACCAACCGCTTATTAGAGCGGATTGAGCAAAACACAGCACGCCAGCCAAGAAACGATGTGGTTTCACTCAACGACTTCGTCAAGCTGTATCCCCCAAAATTCAAATGTTCCGTCGAGCCTCTCGACGCAGATGATTGGCTCCGCAGCATCCACCACAAGCTGCGTTCCGCCAACGTGGCCGAGGCTGACAAGGTTACTTTTGCCGCCTATCATCTTGAAGGCCCTGCCAGTCTCTGGTGGGAAAATTATGAGGCTATGCGTCCGGCTGGACAAGTTACAACTTGGGATGAGTTCAGTGCCGCCTTCCGTGAGCACCATATTCCAGAAGGTCTTATGGACCGCAAACGTGAGGAATTCTGCAGTTTCACCCAAGGTAGGCTGACAGTGGATGCCTACAGCCGTGAATTTGGGAGGTTAGCACGTTATGCTCCCGAAGAAGTTTCTACCGATGCCAAGAAGCAGGCAAGGTTCCGCAAGGGACTTAGCCCTGAGCTACGCCGAGATCTCCGTCTGCATGAGTGTACCTCTTTCCCGAAGCTAGTCAATAAGGCTATCAGCGCCGAAACTGGGCAGACTGATTTTGAGGCTTCACGCAAGCACATCCGTGACTCTGGATCGTCATCCGGCTCTGGATCCCAGAAGCGCCGGGTTTGGGTTCCAAATACTGCTCTACCACCTAGGTACACCCCGAGGCCATCCTTCGAGGCGCCTCGCCCCAACCAGCCGTATTTTCCACCCAAGACTTATGGAGGTCCAACTGCTAGTGCTGCTCCACGTCCAAATGTGATAACTTGCTTCAAGTGTGGAGAGACGGGCCACTATATCCGAGAGTGTCCCCAGAACAACCCCAATCAAGCTGGAAAGTCTGTTGGCCGCGGCAAGCCAGCAGGAAAGGTGCCCTATGCCAAACCAGTTGCCACCGCCGTGGCCATGTCAACTATGTCTCTGCTGAAGAAACCTATGAGGATCCCAACGCCGCCCTCGATGCGCTTCTTGTTAATTGCCATCCGCAACTGTTCTATTTGATCTTCGAGCATCTCATTCATTTATTTCGAGAGCTATGCTCGATTGCACAACACCACATTCGTGACATGCCTACCTCCATGGAAATTCAAACTCCACGGCTCTAGATGGCAAACCTCTAGAATAAGTCATGGGAATGAAATTCTTGTCGACGATTAGTCTTTCTTGCATCTCTAATAGCTCTCAAGTCCTCGGACATAAACATCATCTTGGGTATGGACTGGATGTCAGCCCATTATGCTAAGATTGATTGCTCTACTAGAACTGTTCAACTTACCCATCCTTGGGCAAAAAAGGATGTTTTAACCCGAGTGTCTAAGCGCCACTTTACTCCTTAAATGCCAACCCCTTCCGGACCTCAAGATATTCCGTAGTCCGTGATTTCCGGATGTCTTTCCGAGGAACTGCCAGTGTTCCACCGCGGGGATGTCGAGTTCGTGATAGATCTTATTCCCTAACCGCCCCAATCTCTAGAAGACCTTATAAGATGGCACCCCTAGAACTAGCTGAACTTAAGAAACAACTCGATGAGTCCTTGCAAAAGGTTTCATCCGTCCTAGTTCATCTCCATGGGCTTGCCCGTCCTCTTCGTCAAGAAGAAGGATGGTACGGATCGGATGGTTGTAGATTACCGACCTGTCAATTTGGTCACTATCAAGAACAAGTATCCGCTCCCGGGATCAACGACACGTATGATCAGCTCGCTGGATCCTCGCCTTCTCAAGATGGATTTGAGGTTGGGTTACCATCAAATCAAAATCAAGAACGGGACATTCCTAAACGGCCTTTGTCACTCGTTATGGCCAATACGAGTACACCGTCATGTCCTTCGGATTAACCAATGCTCCAGCCACCTTCTCTCGGTTAATGAACTCAATCTTCATGGAATATTTGGATAAATTCGTCGTGGTATACCTCGATGATATACTCATCTATTCCAAGAATGAGGAAGAACATGCCAACACCTAAGGCTAGTATTGATGAAACTTGAGAGCACCGCCTTTATGCCAAATTCTCTAAATGTGAATTCTGTTACCGTAAGTGACCTATCTAGGACATGTAATCTCCGGTAAGGGTATTGCTGTCAATCCCGAAGCGAGTTCAAGCCGTCCTTGATTGGACTCCACCTGAATCCGTCAAGCAAGTTCGAGTTTCCTCGGTTTAGCGAGCTATTGCCGCCGCTTCGTCGAGAATTTCTCTAAAGTTGCTAAACCTCTAACCGAACTCCTCAAGAAAGATAAGAAGTTGAATGGACGCCATAAAGGCGAGTTCAGTTTTCAGGAACTGAAAAGACGCTCGACATCTGCTCCGCATTTGTTCCACCAGATTTCTAAGGACTTTATTATCTATTGCGACGCTCGCGACAAGGACTAGGTTGCATACTCATGCAAGATCGTCATGTGATTGCCTATGCATCTCGACGATTCGCCCACATGAGGATAACTACCCACACACGATCTAGAGCTTGCAGCAATGGTTCATGCACTCAAAACCTGGCGACATTACCTTCTGGGTAATCGTTGCGAAATCTACACTGATCACCAAAGTCTGAAATATATCTTCACCCAACCGGATTTGAATCTCAGGCAAAGACGTTGGGTCGAGTTGATTACAGATTTCGACTTAGGAATATCCTACACCCCAGGCAAAGCCAATGTCATGGCTGACGCACTAAGTCGCAAATCTTATTGTAACAATCTGATGTTACAACAAAGTCAACCAATTCTCCACGAGGAATTTCGTAAGCTTAATCTTCACATTGTTCCACGAGGATTCCTTTCCACCCTGGTGGCGAAACCTACCCTTACGGATCAGATCATCAAAGCACAGAAGGTAGATCCGGGAGTCTCCCGTATCAGGAGAAACATCAAGAAAGGAGTCGCAGATTGTTTCTCCATTGATGAACAAGGTGTCGTGTTCTTTGGAGACCGTCTAGTGGTTCCCAAGGTGCGCAACCTGAGGCGATTGATCCTTAAGGAAGCTCATGACTCTCCTCTCACCATTCATCCCGGTAGTACTAAAATGTATCAAGATCTCGCCAGAGGTTTTGGTGGACTAGGATGAAGAGAGAAATCGCTCAATACATTGCTAATTGCGACGTCTGTCGTCGAGTTAAAGCAGAGCATCAACGGCCTGCTGGTACCCTTCAACCTTTGGAAATTCCTGAATGGAAATGGGATAAAATCGGTATGGACTTCATTACCGGGTTTCCCAGGACCAAGAGAGGGAATAACGCTATCTTCGTTGTTGTTGATCGTCTTTCCAAAGTAGCCCACTTCCTGCCCGTTCGTGAGAGTATAACCGCTAGCCAGCTAGCTGATTTGTACATCTCTCGGATAGTGTCTCTTCATGGTATTCCATTAGAGATTAACTCCGACCGTGGAAGTCTCTTCACCTCTCGATTTTGGGAAAGTTTCCAAAACGCTATGGGAACTCGTCTCTCCTTTAGCACCGCTTTCCATCCCCAATCAAGTGGTCAAGTAGAATGAGTCAATCAAATCCTAGAGGATATGCTTCGAGCTTCTGTCATCTCTTTCGGCATAAATTGGGAGAAATGCCTTCCATTCGCCGAGTTCGCTTATAAAAATAGTTATCAAGCCAGCCTGGGCAAAGCCCCTTTCGAAATTCTTTATGGACGAAAATGTCGAACGCCTCTTAACTGGTCAGAAACCGGGGAGAGACAACTCTTTGGCCCGGACATGATTCAGGAAGCAGAAGAGCAGGTTCGCGTTATTCGTGAGAAATTGAAAACAGCCCAATCTCGTCAAAAGAGCCAATATGACCGCAAGCATAAGCCTATGGCTTATGAAATTGGCGAAGGCTTACCTTCGGTTACTCCTTTAAAGGAACCCATCGATTCGTATCAAAGGCAAGTTGGCTCCTCGTTACATTGGACCCTTTCACATTCTTGCCAAACGAGGGAAGTTGCCTACCAATTGGAACTACCTCCGCATCTTTCCGAGTCCATGATGTCTTCCACGCTTCCCAACTCAGCGTTGCTTCTCGGATCCTATCCGTGGAGTGGACCACTAAACGCTTGATCTCCAAGATAACCTCACCTATCGAGAATATCCCGTTCAGATCCTCGATCAAGCCGAGCGTACCACTCGACGCCGGAATATCAAGTTTCTAAAGGTTCAATGGTCAAACCATTCCGAGCAAGAAGCTACTTGGGAAAGGGAGGATCGTCTTCGACTTGAGTATCCCACCTTTTTCGCAGATCCTAAATCTCGGGACGAGATTCTTTTGAGTGGGGTGAGTTGTCACATCCCGGATAGACCATGCATTAGGGTGTGCATCATGTTTAAATTTCATTTGAATTTGAAATGGGAAGGCAGAAACCCCGAACACCCCCTTAAAAGAACTAGGGTTTACTAAAATTTATTTCAATGAATCGAAATGCCCTTCAAAATGCTCATCCTCTTTGTTTGGGTTCGAACCCATGTCAAAGGAGGTGTACCATTTTCTAGGTCATCTAAGGGTTCTAGAATTAATCCACAAGTTTTGAAATGAGCATTTCAAATTATGAAAAATATTTTAAATGTTCAAAAAATTCAAACCAAAATGTTTCATGTTGGGAATATTCCAACAAGTGACCAGAGCATTTTGGTGATTTTAAAATAGATTTGGTATTTTAAAAACCCCACAAAGTTGCAGGAAAATTAGAAAAGACTAAAAAGGAAAAACTTACATCGCCTGTGTTCGCCCACTGCTGCCCAGCCCAAAGAGCCGCCAGCCCAGCTGCTTGGCTCGGCTTGAGCGAGCAGCCTGGTGCCGCCTGGCGAGCGCAGGCG
This sequence comes from Aegilops longissima, assembly GCA_021605205.1. NCBI lineage: Eukaryota > Viridiplantae > Streptophyta > Magnoliopsida > Poales > Poaceae > Aegilops > Aegilops longissima. The sequence goes on along the minus strand of CM038681.1, from coordinate 166,299,565 downwards.
CGCCACGCAGCTGGCCGCCGCTCGCTTCACCCCTCGCCGCCCGCCTGGACGGCCTCCACGTCGTCGCCCGACCCCCGGACACGCCATCGCGCCTTCCTCCTCTCTCTCGCTCTCCCCTCGCCATGGCCGACGCCACCGCCGCCGCTCCTCCGTCAGAATCGTAGCCACCGCCCGTCCCAGGCCATGAGACCTTGTCTCGTCGCTTTGCCGTCGTCGACTCCGTCGAACAAGCCAAGCCCGAGCTCTTGCTCGCCCGGCTCTCGCCGACCTCGCCCGACTCCGCCACCGCCGGAGATCCCCATCGCCGTCGCCGCCGCATCAGACCATCCCCGACCCCGACGAGGCTCCCTACGAGATCACCGTGAGCCTGGCTACCTCCCCATCCCCTCCATTCTCTTCCTCGTGCACCACATCGACCCAACCACGTTCACCCGAACCACCGCCGCGGAGCTCGTCGCCGACGAGGCTCCGGCCACCCAACGGCCACGCCACCGCGTCCATCGCACTCACCACACCCCAACGGGTCTAACCTTGCACTTCCCGCACCTCGCCGAACCCTCTAACCCCAAACCCGTCGTTGGCCGAACCCCGGCGGCCGCCTAACTCGTCGCCGGCGCCAACTCCGGCCACCCCGACCCAAGCTAACCCCACCAATAGCCGCGGCTCATCTCCAGCTCCACGTAGATGCTCCCCGCGCCCCATTTGGTGCCCGGAAAGTGCAAAAGCACTTTGCTCCGCCGCGCCTGGCCTCGCCGGCGGCTAGACGCCGGCGAGTTGACCACTGACCACCGACTGTGGGCCCTGTTGACTGCTCTGAGTCAATGACAGGTGGACCCCCGGTTAACTAATTAGGATTAGTTCTAATTAAGTTAATTAGTTAAACTAACCCTGACATGCGGGTCCCACTGGTCAGTTTGACCTGGATGACCCGTTGACCCTGACGTCACGCTGACCACATGTCGACGATTAATTCAAATTCTGGATTTATTTTATATAGTAAATTCAGAATATAAATCAAATTTCAAATGCTTATAACTTTTATCTATAACTCCAAATGCAAATATTTATATATGAAAAATTATCAGAAAAATACACTCTATCCATTGGTACAGGTTTCATGCATGTTAAAACAAGTTAACTATGCTGAATAACCAGAATAAGATATTGCACCAATAGGACTAACTCATGAGCTATCATTTGAATCCTTGATTCAAATGAGTTCATCCCCTGTTCTTTCAACTTGCATTAGACCAACACACATCCATATTGCCATGTCATAGCATGCATCATATTGTTGCATATTGTCTTGTGTGTTTATTTCGTGTGCTTTCATGATAGGTTCGCCCTCAAGATAACCTCGACTACCCATCGAAGGGCAGTCCTCTACCCCAGTTCCATCAGCAAGCAATTCATTGATCATTCGATACAAACCCATGTTCTCGCTTCGCTCTCGCATCTGCATTAAGACAACGCGATTCAACTGTTGTGTGCTGCGGTAGTTGAACCCACTTCCTTTGCATGACCTGTCATTGCCACAATAATTAGATGAAACCCACTAGTATGTGTAGGAGTTGATTGAGCCATGTTTGTGATTCCTACCATGCTATGCTTGCTATGCTTAGAGTTGTGTCAGGTCTGGCTCATCGGGATGATGAACTGGAGTGAAAGGTTGTGTTGGTTCGAGAGTAAAAGTGTTGAACACGATTTGGTAAAGGTATCGATGAGAGGCCATGTAGGAGTACATGGTGCGTTGTTTCATTGAAGCCGAACTTAAGAACTGAGATCTGTGTTTGTGATCCATGAACTAGCTACTACCACGCATTGGGCCGAAACCAATGGACCCTCTCGGCTTCTTAACCACCCCTGCTCATAGTCCGGGAGTTGCAAGTAGTTTCGTGTTTGTAGCATGTTGGGGGCCGCATAACGCTGACCTTAGGGGTGGGTTGTGTTGCGGTAGGCACCGTGGTCGGTGTACCGAAAGTGCCGTTTGGTATCTCGGGAACCCTGCACACATCGCTCGGGCTGTATGGGAAACCTCGGCGGACTCCTGCGGATGGAACCGAATAGGCGATAAACCTGGACTAGGGACTTGAGTATTTAGGTAGGCCGTGGCCGACACCCACGTTGGGCTTCCGCTTGAAGGTTGCGAGTACATGTCGTAAACGGCGATAAGTGGTGAGAGCGTGTGAAGAAGTACACCCTGCGGGGTTAAATAGGATCTATTGAATAGCCGTGTCCACGGAGAAGGACTTCTGGGTTACCTATATCAGTTCATAGACAAGTAAATGGATACTACTAAAAGCCTCAAGATAAGTGTGAGTATCGTGGATGGCCCTCTCGGGGATGACGAGAGAGGATCCACGGTGGAGTATTGTGATGGTGATTAGTGGACTCGTATGCGACAAAATGCTTTACAAAGTGTGTCACGTGAGGATAGCTTAGCCAAGAGTCAAAGCTGGCTTGCTGAAAATAACTCCACCTCCTTCCTTGAGAATGTGCATGTATGATAGGATTACGTGGTAAGACTTGCTGAGTACTTTTGTACTCATGTTTGCTTTATCAATATTTTTCAGAGGACTATACTACCCTCCGACGGATTCTATGTAGATGTTGACTTGATTTAGTAAGCTAGCCACCCGTGTGGCGATCTAAGACTTGTGAAGGGCCATTGTAGATAGAAAGGCTCCAACAAGCTTTCTTTCTTTCTAGAGTCGTACTCGAGACTAGTTTGCTTCGCATGTGCTTGTATGATTGTATGACTTGAGTGTTGGGTCATGTGACCCCTACCTGTATGACTATGTTATGTATGGCTCCTCGGAGCCTCTTAAATAAAGTACTTGAGTTGTAGAGTTTTGTTGTGATGCCTTGTTGTATTTACTCATATCGGGCATATTGCGTGTATGATTGAAATGCTTGGTATGAGTGGGATCCGACAAACTAGTTGTTTATCCTTGGCAGCCTCTCTTATGGGGAAATGTAGTCTCGTGCTTACGGCGATAGTAGTCCGCTACAGCCGGTTCACGGAGTCACGCTAGCCAAAGACTACTGCTTGGACACTTGACTGGCCGGCATGTGATTCATTTCGTTCCTATATCTGTCCTTCGGGAAATGTCACGCGGTGATATTCGAGTCTGCCTAGCTCTGCTACAGCCGGGATACGGAGTCCTGTTAGCCAGTGCTACAGCCCGAGTTCATACGTTGATGACCGACATGCTCAAGTGTTTCATGTATGCCTGTCCCCATAGGTTAGTGCCGCTTTGGGTTCACGACTAGCCATGTCGGCCCGGTTCTTGTCATGTGGATGCTAGCGACACTATCATATACGTGAGCCAAAAGACGCAAACGGTCCGGGCCATGGTAAGGCGACACCCGTGGGAATACCGTGCGTGAGGCCGCAAAGTGATATGAGGTGTTACCAGCTAGGTCGATGTGACTTGGAATCGGGGTCCTGACAAACGGTGTCCTCGACTAAGGGGTACTCACCACATCGTCTCCCGACCAGTGGGTCGGACCGAGGACCCCCATGGCGGTTCACTATTGGGCCAGTTCAGGCCATGCCGCATACAAGGAATATTCCACAAGACTTGGCGCCCAAGACAAAGACTGTTCCAAACCCTAGGCCTCTAGTGCATTATATAAACCGAGGCTAGGCTAGTCAATAGATAATCTAATATTAATTAGAACAATCTCGCGGTAGATACATGTACTCTGTACTACACCCCATATGAATACAATCAAAAGCAGGACGTAGGGTATTATCTCTTCGAGAGAGCCCGAATCTGGGTAAAATCCTGTGTCCATGTTACTATAGGTCCAAGACGCCTAGCTTAGGACCCCTACTACGAGATATGCCGGATTTGACACAGACATTGGTTCTTTCATTGAGAGCCTGCTGGGGTGATCGTCGTGGATCGATGGGATTTTCAGTCAAATCAAGATCATACAAAAGTATCCGTGTCCGATAATCGACAAATCTGATCTCCATTTGTTGCAACGTCGGCGCGCCGTGGAGGTATTGGAGAAACGGGCACAGAGGAAATGGAAAAATCCATCAAGCGGCGCCCTAGCCAAGGAGCCACCCTAGACTAGTAGTGCTCACGCGGCAACTATGCACATCGGCCGATCAAATCAGCTGATGGAGCACGCACCGAGGAGATTTGTTTCCTTCCTCATTTAATTCATCTCCTTTCGGCTGCCGGTCCTCTACTACCTTTTGCTAAGAAGTGCATAGACTTAAAATCTTATTGCTTCACGTAATTGAGTACTAGTATACTAATCCAATTGACTACTAGTTTTACAGTATAGTGTCTTGGAAGTGGTTGTATTCTAGCAATCCAAAATACTACCTCGCGTAGAGATCAAAGAGAATCTTTTCATGGAACTAGTTCTTACTTGTTTTGTACAGGCCATCGCATTTTATTTGTTTTGGCAGATCAGAAAATAGAAAATTTCAGCAGCGACAGCCGTGTCCGCCACCGGGCGGTACTTTGGATCCGAGAAGTGCCAGCATGCAAACAAGATCCTGGAGTTTGCGTCCTCGATCTAGGTTAGCGCAATAAAAAAATATGTGGCGATCCAACCGGCGGCATTCTAGCCCAGGAGATCACTCGTGCACTAGCATGCCAGGGCTGACAAGAATTCAGCCATACGGCAACTCGCGGTGAGATTTAATCCTTCCTCTCCCATTTGTTTATTTAATCAAAGCCTGGAGGAAGCCTATGCTTTTGTCTTGGCGTTTGTCTTCCGTGCACTTTTTGACGTACTAGATTGGTTTGACCCTTGCACTAAAAGTAGTATCATACTAGTATTTGCTAACACTTGCGTGAGATCGCATATCCGCCGCCTTGTTTGATTCGGATTTGATGTTGATTACTACATCATCTGCTGATTGCCTCACAGGACATCAGGTGCTATTCTTCCGAATAATTACATACAATACAAATTATTTGTGCCATCATGTTTTCTGTTAGATTTGTCTTGTTGTATGTATACAGATCACAACACGGCCTAAGTACATGTCCGCTGCTTGGCGATACATCGGATCTGGACTCAATCTGGCCCACGCACGATCTAGCTGAAGAGATAGTGCGAAGCAGTGCACCGATCAAAGCTTGGCTCGATGGCAGCACACCACAGGGAGATTTGATTCTTCCCCTTTTTTAATTCAATACTTTGCACCATCGCACGAGGACCAAGAAGTTTGCTATCTCGTCGGTCGCTGGCATCATACAGGGGAGATCCAATCGCCGTCTCTTTTCCTTGTTATTTAATTAAGACAGTATATGCTTTTTGTTAATCATCTCTCTCTCTCTCTCTCTCTCTCTCTCTCTCTCTCTCTCTCTCTCTCGTGCATTTATCACGTGCTACTACTATCGCTAGCTCAGCCTGTGTCCGCCTAACAGAAGCAAGTCCGCGAACATCCACATGTGTCTCTTCGGATTGCTACAACAAATAAACCAGGTGCTATTAATCCTAGTAATTTTTGCTTGCTTGGGTTTATTTTCCCGAGGAATTATTACTCTAGTCTGTTCCATCATCTATACATATGTCTGTCAAACGATGCCCGCACTAACGATGGTTGCGTGATGGTTGATCGTTTCCCATCTACAGTTCAGCGAATGTCCCATCGGGGACTTGGACCGCCCTGCGAATTCAGGCTTTGTCACGCCGACGCCCCGCATCGACATTGGCTTCGACGCCAGGCCACATCTCTTAAAAATTTATTTTGCGTAAATTAATTATGCGATGATTTTTTATATATTTATATTATTTTTTGGACTGCACTATTTTACATGTGTAGGTAATCGACTTTGACTGCGTCACGCGGTCACTTCGGCAAGCTCACGTCATCGACCCAATCGGCATAAATCGGCTCGCGTGATCATCTTGTTGGTCGGATTGACATACCGACATGTTCGGTTACCTCGGGTACTTCGGCTTTGTTGAGAGAGCTCTACCTCATCGAGTGTTCAGCACACGGGCCATATTTCTTTTATTACTCACTTTGCATAGATTATTAATTATGCCATGATTTTTTAAATGTATTATTATTACTAATATCTCCGGCTTGCACTATTTTCGTGTGCGGGTAAATGATCCGGGTTGGGCAGCGCTGTCACCTCGGCGTACCGACGTACCACGTCACCTCAGCTAGACCGGGCTTCATCATCACTTCGTTAACCCACACCGGGGACTTCAGCGTCATACTAACAGCCTGCTCCGTTGCCTCAGTCGGAATGGGGGTTCGTTCCACCTCGCCACATTAGCCGTGCTATGTCGCCACTTCGGAGTGTCAAGCTCTTCCCTCCACCACCTCGGGACCGGCTTGGGTGCTGGGACCTCCTCCCATCATAAGCTCAGGCCGCACATCGACACCGAGGACATTAACCAGCTAAGTTGCTTCCATGCTTAGTACACCCTAGAAAACTACCAATATAAGCTACTAGTATTTTTTGAAGTCTAAGCTACTAGTATTTGGTTAGAGGATCTGCTGCCGAGAAAGATCCGTCCACAGTGAGCGCCACACATCCCACTGGTGGTGGTGGATGCCAATGCATAGATGGATCAAGGTTGGTGTCGGTAATTTTTACTTGGCACCTCGCACTCTGCACATATGCCGGTTCCATCTGTACATTTGTGCAGTTCCACCAAAATGTAGCTGAATAACCCTGTTTGCACAGATAATGAAAACGTGTGATTACATTATAGTGGCACTAGTTGATGAAACATACACTAATAAATAGAAGAAAATATTGCGATAGTATCATAGTATGCCATCTTTGAGGGCGAGATGGGCCTGCGATGCCTCATCTGATGCGCCTCATCTTGAAATCGACCCAAGTCTCCCGATACACCTTACGCGTTGGCGAACATCGGTGTACAGCGGTAGTACAATGAGGGCCTTGATACATTCAATCTCTATTTTTGTGTAGATCAACTAAAATTAAGCACCCCGCAAAAACGCTTAAACATTAACAATGGGACTAGTTGATGAAACATATACTAACAAAGAGAAGCACTTTCTTGTTCTACATTGGAAATGAAATGATAGAGAGGACACTCGCTCTATTTTAACTGTATTATTACTTCATTTTATCAGTGGCACTAGGGTCGAGCAGGTGGCAAACGAGGTGTACCGTGCATCGCAAGGATGGAGGCCGGGGGTGCTTAGACTGGGATGATGAAGCTGGCTCTATCTTCCCCCTGATGTTTCTGTGGTGGCATTTGGGTTGTAATCCAAACTTGGTTGAGCTGGTGCCGCGTCCCCCTACCTGCCTAGCTTATGTGGCGAACTTGTCTCCTACTAGTACTCAGTCCGGTCTAGTAATAGTTGCATGACTGCCCGTTTACACTGAGATGTTGTCGGATAATGGTTCTCTATGGTAGGGTTTCTTCAATGAAATCGGAGGAAACCCCCTCTTTCAATATATAAAAAAATCAGTGGCATTAGCGGTGCCAAAACATTGCCTCAAATTAATAGTGTGTAACATCCAAAAATTCTAAATTTTGGAATGTTATATTACATAATTACTTTTGATTGTTTGTTTGATTATTGTGCGAATGATTGAGTGAAATTGAGTGCAATCTGAAACTTTTTAAAAATTGAATGAGAGGGAATGTAATGACTTTCCCAAAGATTTCTCTTTGCATTTATGATCTCCATGAATTCAAATTCATTTCATCACAAAACCCTAGAGTGAAGATGATATGACTCTTCCATTTAAATAAATGAAAAGGGTTTTGAAAAGATTTGAATTCCATTTCGATATATTTCAAATTCAGAAACTTTATGCAACTCAATGATTTTCATGAGAGAAGATAAAATGACTTCTTCAAATTATATGAAATATGAGTTGAAGTATAAAAGAATCAAATTGAAAGGCCGGTTGAAATTATCTTGAAACCCACTTTCAAATTGGAGTTATTTGGTTTTATTGAAATTATTTTCTCCAAAAATAGGGTAAAATGATTCCTACAATAGAAAAATGGAGAAAATGAATATGAAATCATTTTGGATTTTAAAATATTTTTATTTGGTTTTAAATGAACCATTATCACTGTTTGCATTACTTGAAATTTTATGGATTTTATTTGTCTCTGAAAAATATGTTGTAGATTTTTTTTTGAAGATTTTGGTATATAATATGCCTATATAAAATGTACTTTTGAGTTGTGTTTTTTTGTATTCTTCAATGTTTCAAGAAAAAGAAAAATACGTTTAAAAAAACAGACCCTGCCAGGCCAGCCAGGCCAGCTGGCCCAGCCCCAGCGCGGCCAGCCGCCAGGCAGCGAGGCTAGCCACCGCCCCACGTCCAAGGCAGCAGCACCCCAGTGCCCACGTTCCAAAAAAACGAGCGCCTCCACGTCGCTCGATCGATTCCCTTCGCTCGTCCGCTGTCTCCCTGCCCACGCCCGATCTCTCGCTCACACACCTGGCACATGGCCCCACCTCTTCTTTCTTCTTTCCCACGAACAGAAACAGAGAAACATATGCATACACACATCGGCGCCGCTCCGCGTCCGATCTTCATGGAAAACCTCTCCCAAGCAAACCCCAGGCCCAAGAAATATGTCCTATAAATAACCACGACCTTCCTCGACCGATTCCCTTCAAAACCCCTTGCCAAAACCAACCATATCGTCCGCTATCATCGTTCCAATCTGGGCCTTGAGCGCTGCAGTTCATCGCAAGTTTCCGGCGCGGTGAGAGATCACGATCATCTCCTTTTGGGTTTCGACATCTCACTATCCCTAGACTCTCTTTGACTTGGTTTTGCACTCCCTCTCCATCAATAGAAGCCATCCCAACCTCGACGTCTTCTCCGGAGCATCCGGAGCACCGAGCTTCATTGCTTCGTTCCATCGCCGACTTGGATCTATATCGGAACTCTCAACATCGGACTGATAACATAATTGTGGGCAACTTATGATGATTTTGGGCTATGAGACATAGGTTGGCGGAATCATGTCATGATAGAAAACTCCGTAGTACAGACTCGATATTACTTTGATGTAGGAAAAATAGAACCAGCTTTTACGCAAACAAAACTCGATCTGATGCCACAAAGCCATATTGCATATAGTATAGTTTATCATCTATTTTTCTTACAGTGATCTTGCCGGTACATTCAATGTACTGACCTATACGGATGCAACGTCTCATGTTGCAGATAATTTTCTTCCGACGTGTAAGAGTACGGTATAGGGTTACGGTCTACACTCAACCTGCCGATGGTGTTGTTGGGACTTCACCCGATTGTTTTCTTCATTTTTGTTTTAAGAAAAGGGCTCCAGCCCCGGTTCTATTTCCATCAGAAAACGAAACCCATAGAGCTTCTTCATTAGTTGCAACAAAATTGAGCACCATCAAGGTTGGTTGTGAAGCTCCTGGAATGTTCAACTATAATTTGGATATCATTTGTGCAGTTCAACTAAGATCAACCGTGAAATGTATGTCTCTGTTTGCACAAAAAAGGTGGAAAGGAGGGTGACAAACAAGTGATGAAACATACATCAAATGAAAAGAAGCATGTTCCTTATCTGAATGTAAATCCTACAAGGACAGTAGCAATTTCTAAAGTTGCAGCATTGCTAGATATTAGTGTGGGAATTAGGATTAAATATGACAACCTTTAAATACTAAATTACTTTAATGGTGCCATTTCTTCATTTTACCAGCAACATTACATTACCAGCTGCTATAGAGTCGGTATTTGGGCACGGGAGAGTAGGCGGACCAGGACAGTTGCATTTCTAACGGAATGAAGCAACTTATCTTAATGGGAAATTTCGCAGGACATGAAAAAAGTGCCATTGATTCATATTACTGGAGGCATTACATTGAAAACAACATTGGTTTAACGTGTCCTTACTTTTAACAGTGCGACTGCTACATTTTACCAGTGGCATTACATAAGAGTGGCTCGGGGCAACAAACATCATAACAAGATATCTGGGTTGGTCCCATTTTTGTTCGGTATAGCCACCTTATACTATGTGAGGCTAGCAAATCTAGTGATGGACTTACTCTGTTGACTTGTCCCCCAGTCCCCACTTTCTTTCTTTTTTTAACTAGTAGATTGGGTTTATATTGAGTTTGTACTGTGTTTCCCTTTATTTCCCTATTAGACCAAGAGACCAGTTGGATAGCCAGTCTCTACTACTTTTCGCCCCCATTATTTCCTCTTTCGACCAAGTCCTAGATTCATGTAACAGATCTCCCCCCCCCCCCCCCCTTTCTTCCTTGTTTGACCCAAGTAGTACTAGATTCGAGTGCATGAACTACTTTTGTCACTCCGATTGTCGGAGAGGTATCTCTGGGCCCACTCGGTAATGCACATCACTATAAGCCTTGCAAGCATTGTAACTAATGAATTAGTTACGGGATGATGTATTACGGAACGAGTAAAGAGACTTGCCAGTAACGAGATTGAACTAGGTATTGAGATACCGACGATCGAATCTCGGGCAAGTAACATACCGATGACAAAGGGAACAACGTATGTTGTTATGCGGCTTGACCGATAAAGATCTTTGTAGAATATGTGGGAGCCAATATGAGCATCCAGGTTCCACTATTGGTTATTGGCCGAAAATGTGTCTCGGTCATGTCTACATAGTTCTCGAACCCGTAGGGTCTGCACGCTTAAAGTTTCGGTGACAATTGTATTATGAGTTTATGTGATTTGATGTACCGAAGGTAGTTCGGAGTCCCGGATGAGATCAGGGACATGACAAAGAGTCTCGAAATGGTCGAGACATAAAGATCGATATATTGGACGACTATATTCAGACATCGGAAAGGTTCCAAGTGATTCAGGTATTTTTGGAGTACCGCGAGTTACGGGAATTCGCCGGGAGAAGTATTGGGCCTTATTGGGCCATACAGGAATAGAGGAGAGAGGCCAAAAGGAAGGAGGCGCGCGCCCCCCTCTGGTCCGAATTGGACAAGGGGTGCAGCCCCCTTTTCCTTCTCCCTCTCCCCCTCTTTCCTTCTCTCCTACTCCGGAAAGGAAAGGGAATCCTACTAGGACTTGGGAGTCCTAGTAGGACTCCCACACTTAGTCTTGAGCCCTCTAGGGCCGGCCTCTTCCTCCCTCCTTTATATACGGGGGCAGGGGGGCACCTCTAGACACAACAATTGATCTCTTGATCTTTTAGCCGTGTGCGGTGCCCCCCTCCACCATATTCCACCTCGATCATATTGTAGCGGTGCTTAGGTGAAGCCCTGCGTTGGTAGCATCATCAACACCGTCATTACGCTGTCGTGCTGACGGAACTCTTCCGCAAAGCTCTGCTGGATCGGAGTTCGTGGGACGTCATCGAGCTGAACGTGTGCTGAACTCGGAGGTGCCGTACATTCGATACTTGGATCGGTCGGATCGTGAAGAAGTACGACTACATCAACCGTGTTGTGCTAACGCTTCCTCTTTCGGTCTACGAGGGTACGTGGACAACACTCTCCCCTCTCATTGCTATGCATCACCATGATACTGTGTGTGCGTAGGAATTTTTTTGAAATTACTACGTTCCCCAACAGTGGCATCCGAGCTTGGTTTTATGCGTAGATGTTATATGCACGAGTAGAACACAAATGAGTTGTGGGCGATACAAGTCATACTGCTTACCAACATGTCATACTTTGGTTCGGCGGTATTGTTGGATGAAGCGGCCCGGACCGACATTACGCGTACGCTTACGCGAGACTGGTTCTACCGACGTGCTTTGCACATAGGTGGCTGGCTGGTGTCAGTTTCTCCAACTTTAGTTGAACCGAGTGTGTCTACGCCCGGTCCTTGAGATGGTTAAAACAACACTAACTTGACGAACTATCGTTGTGGTTTTGATTAAGTAGGTAAGAATTGTTCTTGCTCAGTCCGTAGCAGCCACGTAAACTTGCAACAACAAAATAGAGGACGTCTAACTTGTTTTTGCAGGGCATGTTGTGATGTGATATGGTTTCATATGGTCAAGGCATGATGCTATATTTTATTGTATGAGATGACATGTTTTGTAACCGAGTTATCGGCAGCTGACAGGAGCCATATGGTTGTCGCTTTATTGTATGCAATGCAATCGCCCTGTAATTGCTTTACTTTATCACTAAGCGGTAGCGATAGTCGGTAAAGCAATAGTTGGCGAGATGTCAACGATGCTACGATGGAGATCAAGGTTTCGCGCCGGTGAAGATGGTGATCATGACGGTGCTTCGGAGATGGAGATCACAAGCACAAGATGATGATGGCCATATCATATCACTTACATTGATTGCATGTGATGTTTATCTTTTATGCATCTTATTTTGCTTAGATCGATGGTAGCATTATAAGATGATCTCTCCCTAAATTTCAAGGTATAAGTGTTCTCCCTGAGTATGCACCGTTGCGAAAGTTCTTCGTGCCGAGACACCACGTGATGATCGGGTGTGATAAGCTCTACGTTCAAATACAACGGGTGCAAGACAATTTTGCACACGCGGAATACTCAGGTTAAACTTGACGAGCCTAGCATATGCAGATATGGCCTCGAAACCTTTGGAGACCGAAAGGTCGGCGTGATTCATATAGTAGATATGATCAACATAGTGATGTTCACCATTGAAAACTACTCTATCTCATGTGATGATCGGACATGGTTTAGTTGATTTGGATCATGTGATCACTTAGATGATTAGAGGGATGTCTATCTAAGTGGGAGTTCTTAAGTAATATGATTAATTGAACTTTAATTTATCATGAACTTAGTCCTGATAGTATTTGCATATCTATGTTGTAGATCAATAGCTCGCGTTTAGCTCCCCTGTTTTATTTTTGATATGTTCCTTGAGAAAACTAAGTTGAAAGATGTTAGTAGCAATGATGCGGATTGGATCTGTGATCTAAGGATTATCCTCATTACTGCATAGAAGAATTATGTCCTTGATGCACCGCTAGGTGACAGACCTATTGCAGGAGCAGATGCAGACGTTATGAATGTTTTGACAAAAGCTCGGTATGATGACTACTTGATAGTTTAGTGCACCATGCTTTACGGCTTAGAACCGAGACTTCAAAAATGTTTTGAACACCACGGAGCATATAAGATGTTCCAAGAGTTGAAATTGGTATTTCATACTCATGCCCGTGTCAAGAGGTATGAGACCACTGACAGTACTTTGCCTACAAGATGGAGGAGAATTGCTCATCTAGTGAGCATGTGCTCAGAATGTCTAAGTACTACAATCACTTGAATCAAGTGGGAGTTAATCTTCCAGATAAGATAGTGATTGACAGAGTTCTCTAGTCACTATCACCAAGTTACTTGAACTTCGTGGTGAACTATAATATGCAAGGGATGACGAAAACGTGTAACATCCCAAATTTCCTATTTGGAATGTTTTACAATTATAACTAAGCATCTATGCATTTTGTTTGAATTTGAGTGGCATTTGAAGTTTCAGAAGTTTTTGGAGCTGTTGGAATTTGAATTCAAAGTTTGGCAGTTAAAATTTATTTCAAATTAATGCCTGACAAATACTTGAGACAAAGTATGAGAGGAGTAAACATGACACTCCAACAATGTCAGAAGAAGACATTGCCAAAAAGTTTGAATTCAAATTTGAGTTTTATTTGGAATCTTAGAAAAATGATTTTTTATAAAGTTTGAATTTTGCCCCTGGAAAAATGTTCAAATTATAGGGAATATTCCCCTGATCATTTTGATATATATATGTCCTATATAAAATATTTATATTTATATATTTTTCTCCCTTTCTAAAAATACAAAAAAAATAAAGAAAAGGACCCAGGCCACCAGCCACTGCCTGGCCGACCAGCCGGCAGTAGCAGCCACTGCACGGCCAGCCCGGCGCGGCGAGCCGCCCAGCCGAGCCCCCTCGCTTGACCCTCTCCTCTCGCTTGCAAACCCTCGCGGAGACCCGAGTGCGCCGCCCCGCCATTGTCGCCAAGACCGCCACCCCGACCACCTCGACCTCGCCCGACTCCACCCCGAGCCCCCCCTTGCTCCGCCGAACCCGCCGGAGGCCTCCGCCGTCGTCCCCGAGCACCGGAGCCCCCGCACCAACGTCGCCCGAGCCGCCATCGACCGTCGCCGGCGTCAACCCCGCGGTAAGTCGCCGGAGCTCCCCGCCGCCGTTAGATCTAGATCCTACGCTCTAGATTAGACCCCGAAGGGGTACGGTTTTTAGTTAGGTTTAATTTGAGTGAGCCGGTTTATTTCCGGTTTAGTTTTGGTTTTAGTTAGGTTAGATTAGACCGGGCCGAAGTGGTTTATTCCGCGTGCGTAGTTTAGTTATTTAACGCCGATGCGTTAGATAGGCCCATTAGCGCCCGATTTTTCTTTTAATTTTATTTTTCGTTTCTGTTTTTAACAGAATAGTTTCAGTTTTGAAAAATTTATATCTTTTAATCTACTTCATATTTTTAAGTGATTCTTTTTTTGTTGGTTTGAAAATTTATTGTAGTTTCTGTAGAAAATATAATTAGTCATGTTAAAATTATTTAAAATTGTTTTATTTTAGATTTAGACAGAATAGTAATTCTGCTATAAAATGAGTTAGGAATATTATTTTTAGTGATTCTTTTTGTCACAACTTTGTTTTGACCTTACCTAACCGTAGGTATTTATTTGGGCAATTTTAGAATTAATAAAAGAATTAGTTTTAATCAGAATCATGTTATTCCTATTTATTTAACTAGCTACTGTTTTCCTATTGTTTCAAATAGCAAATAATTTTATTTTTCCTATGTGATAGTTTATTCTAGATTAGTTTCTGTAACTTTAGAGCATGAACTTTTATTTACAATAAATAAAACTTTTATTTTATTTTTACTTGCTAGGATTGTTTTAGGCATAACAGGAGTTTTATAATAGCTTTTAAGGTGATTCTTTTTGCTCCTAGTTGCATGATGAATTCTTTTCTGTTAGTTAGCAAAAACCCATGCTTAGGTTCTGTTAAGAAAAATTTTGTTATGCAAAACTATTTCTTAGTTGTTGCTTGATGTAGGAAAACAATGAGTTGGATTTCTTCGAGTTTTTCTTTGGGTTTTGATTCGTTTGTTTTGTGTGTCTCGTATTACTATGCTGTTATGCTAAGTGATCATATGCTATATGCTTATTATGATTGTTGTTTGCCTCGGTAGAATTTCCGGAGTGCGAAGCTTGCTACCACGAGTCCCTAGCTTTCGAAAATCGTCAGCAAGGCAAGCCATTGATCATAATTTTCTTTACTATGCCTATGATTTTATTGCATTAGAATTATACCTCCCCACCATGCATGCAGTAGGTGAATTTGAAGTTATGTTCTTGAGTAGTATCATGAGGTAGGATGAACCCAATTTCCCTTGTTACCATTGCCCGGGACGAAGTAGTTTATTTTTGCTATGCTCAGAGCGGGGTTGGTTGAGTGAATCATAAGGGAGATGTGAGAGTCAAAGATGATGACAACCCCATGACTTCACGATCAAGATGGACTTCAAAATTTACTCTTTGGGTGGAGGGCGGTTGACGGGCACCCCGAGAACCCAGTGGTTGGCGGGATGCATGGAGAAGCGCCATGACATCTTGCGAAAGCTTCACCCAGCCACGAAGAGACGGATGTATACCCCATTGACCGGAAGCTTACCTGTGCAGCCGCAAGCCAACCCTAGTTGTGACTCTGGCCGGACGGTGCTACGAGATGTAGAAGAACGGTAGGATTGGATGGGTACCGGCAGTGGCCAGAGGAACTCTTCGGAAGACCCTGTTTCCTTCATCCCGTCTTCAAACACCACGAAGTGCGAAGACTTAAAAGGAGGAGCGATTCTTGCGGGTAAAGTCATAAACCTCTGCAGAGAAAAGATCTAATCGATTAGCCGTGTCCCCGGTTACGGACAATTTGAGCCTCTGGAACTTGGAAGTATTTCGGAAATCTCAACACTGATATTAATAAATTAATTGAGGGGATTATTTAATAATTGGGAATGAGACATTTGGTTGGTGGAACCATCTCAATAATTACCAACAATTTTGTAGTATTTACAAGCAAGTCCTTGTTGTAGGGAAAAACGGCTTTTCATAAAAACAATGAAACTTAGAGCCCCACAGCCAAATTGCATATAGTGTTAGTAATTTTATTATTGTTCTCTCTTCATGACTTGCGGCATATTCAAAATGCTGACCTACACGGCTGCAACGTCTTATGTTGCATAGGAGTATTCCGATCGGGAGTGAGGCTACGATCCCGCTTGGCGATTGCCCTATGGAGTCGGATGGACTCGCTATTCTTCTACGCTCCGCAGCTTTACTTAGTTTATTTCTCATGAGTTGGCCTTGGCGAATTTATTCTATTGTAATAAAGACTCGATATGAGAATCGTGTAATAAATTCAGGTGTGATTGAACTTTGATTATTTCATCAATGTCTTGTGTGTGCAAGCATGATCTTGGGATGAATGCAGATACACGGAGACTTGACCGATTTTGGGTCGGGTCGCTCTGAGAGATGGTATCGAGCAGAGTTGACCGTGGGGCGTAACCCCTAGGATCGGAAAGCCATAGGAAGAGACTATTTATTTTATGTCCTTATCATTACGTAATTCTCCCTGTTCATTTCGACTTCTCTCCGATTTTCAACATTCTAGATGGCGCGAGTTCACCCCGGTTTGCTACCGGAGTTTTGCGGCCAGATGAGGCGATGCCTTTCGGCAAGAAGCTGGTGCAGATCGTGAAGAAGCTGAAGATTGCTCGCCCTCAATCACCGGAAGCCTACCAATGCGCTTCAAGCGGATACCCTTCTGAGATTGAGGTGCACATTCGAGGAGAACCTTCGGAGGACATCTGAGCCTATTGACTTTGAGTTTACCGATTTCAATTGGATCCTCGGAAGAGACATGGCGATTTATCGTGCACTTGGACATCTCGAGAAGAGTACAGGGCGAGCTCGATCCATCGGACCTCGCCATGATTTCTCGCAGAGCGAGAGGAGCGGAGATATCATCCGCATCCGTGAGGGCGACT
This sequence comes from Aegilops longissima, assembly GCA_021605205.1. Lineage (NCBI taxonomy): Eukaryota > Viridiplantae > Streptophyta > Magnoliopsida > Poales > Poaceae > Aegilops > Aegilops longissima. The sequence goes on along the minus strand of CM038681.1, from coordinate 166,282,571 downwards.
CCATTCTCTCATATGTCCAAGACTTGGAGTGTCTCCTCGAAGCAGGAGATCCAGACTCACCGTAACTTCGAAGGTACAGGAGGCTGTTGTTCCATGAGCTGAACTGGAGGAGAAGGCACACGCAGACTTCCTTGACCATGAGGAAGAAATTGCGGATTTCATGGAGAGGGTCGACAAGCTGAAGATGGATGTTGCCGCATTAGAGGAAAAGATGGACTTGGGAGAGGACCTTTTTCCGAGTGGAGATGACGGACCTCTCGTGAGCAATGACCAGGATTATGAAGGGAGATCCACTGAAGAAAGCCGCAAGAGGAGATGTCGCACCAGAGGAAGCCCCACCGGAGGACGCCGCACCAGAGGACGCAAGGATTATTGATGAAGACATGTAGTCGACCGCCATGTTATTTTATTTTTCCGTCGATCAGTTAGGCCGTTATTTTCGATATTTGTAATCGAGATTGAACCATGTTTGAGTGGATTGAATAAATGATTGGTGTGGTTATGATTGTGCATTCATATGGGTAGTGATATTTTCTCATTAGACCCTTGTTCTATTCTAATTTTCTCATCCACTCCAAAACACGGATGCCTCCAGGGCGTGACCCGGTCTCAACTTTCCGCGGAGCTCACCCGGCTGATCCAGCAGCAGAATGCCCTCATGCGGATGCTCATCGAACGAACAACAACAACAACAACAACAACAACAATCCACCGCCACCACCCCTGTTGACAACTTGACCCGCTTCCTAAGGCTGAATCCGCGGTGTTCTCTAGCAGCCTTGAGCCGATTGTGGCCGATGATTGGCTCCGCAAGGTCGGAAGGAGTTAGCCACCGTTGGATGCACAAAGGCGAGAGAAGGTGCGCTTTGCCGCACATCAACTTGATGGACCTGCAGCCTCTTGGTGGGAGAACTACACGCCACTTATCCCATCGCCACCATCCGTGGGATCAGTTCCAGCGAGCTTTCCGCACCGCTCATGTTTCATTTGGAGCCATGAGTGCGAAGAAGCGTGAGTTCCGCAACTTACGCCGAGGGAACCGTCTTGGGTCGATCGTGGATGAGTTCAGCAAGTTAGCTCGCTATGCCCCGGATGATGTGGCCACAGATGCATAAAGCAGGAAAAGTTTCTCGAGGACTCAATGACGAGCTGGGTATGCAGCTAATGGTGGCTACCTTCAATAACTACCAGGAGCTGGTAGACAAGGCCACCATACTTGAAGGCAAGCAGCAGCAGATTGATAGCCGCAAGCGGAAGCGGAAGTACAACTCTGGAGCTCAGCAGAAGCCCCGTTATGCCCCATACTCAGGAGGGCATACCCATCACAACCATGGAGGACATAACCATGGAGGAAATGGGAACAAGCGCAACCAGGACAACAAGTCAAGCAATGGAAATGGCAATGGAAGCGACAATGGCAACCAGCATCGCCCTGCCCGGCTCGAGAAAGATCTGAGTCACATCACTGTTTCAAGTGCCGGAAAACAGGGCACTATGCCACCGACGCCCGAAGGCCAAGCGGAGGAATGGAAGCGGCAATGGAAGCTCAGCGAAGAAGCCCAATCCTTTTCCTCGTGTTCGGTGAACCACATTGGCGTGGAGGGCGTCTATGATCAGCCGGATAATCGTGGTTGGTAAGTTTTATTAAATTCACATCAGTATTGGTACTCTTTGATTACGGTGCAGCGCATTCATTCATATCAAGGGTAGTTGTGGAAAAGTACGGGTTGCCCACTAGAACCCTTAGAAGCCCTCTTCACGTCAGTTCCGCAGGAGGAGAAATGATGGCAGGCTTAGGCTGTCATGCAACCCTCAACATCGGAAACCATAAATTTCCCGCAGACCTCATAGTATTGGAAAACCAGACCTTGGATGTGATCCTAGGCATGGATTGGTTGACGAAGTTTGAAGGAAACATAGACTGTGCCCGCAAGTCGATTCTGCTCACCACCCCGGAGCAGAAGAGGATCAAGTATGTATCCAGACGTATCCCAATGAAGAATCAGGTGCATTCCCTCACGGGAATTGTTTAGGAGGAAATGCCAGTAGTGCAAGATTTTCCCGATGTGTTTCCATAGGAATTACCAGGAATGCCACTGGACAGAGACATTGAATTTCTGATTGAGTTATTGCCAGGCACAGCCCCAATATCCAAGAGACCCTATCGGATGCCCCCGAACGATTTGAAAGAGATCAAGAACCAAATTAATGAGCTACTGGAGAGAGGATATATTCGGCCAAGCTCGTCACCTTGGGGAGCCCCAGTTCTTTTGGTAGAGAAGAAGGATGGAACCCTGAGAATGGTTGTGGATTATCGTTCGTTGAACGATGTGACCATCAAGAACAAGTACCCTCTGCCGATGATTAATGATCTATTTGATCAGCTAGTTGGAGCCAAGGTATTCTCCAAGATCGATCTTGATCGTGGTATCATCGATTGAAGATCCGTGAAAAGATATACCCAAAACCGCATTCACCACGGTATGGTTTATATGAGTATACCGTCATGTCATTGGATTGACTAATGCCCTGCATACTTCATGAATTTGATGAACAAGGTATTTATGGAATATCTGGACAAGTTTGTCGTGGTGTTCATCGATGATATCTGATATTCTCCAAGAGCGAGGAAGAGCATAAGGAACATTTGCGTCTAGTTCGGAGAAACTTGAGAACATCGGTTGTATGCCAAGTTCAGCAAATGTGAATTTTGGCTGAAGGAAGTCGGATTCCTCGGACATGTTATTTCAGGAGAAGGAATAGCGATTGACCCGCCAAGGTTGAATCAGTCACCGATTGGCGATCGCCCACCTCGATCAAGGAGATCCGCAGTTTTCTCGGACTCGCAGGATATTATCGGAGGTTTATTGAAAATTTCGAAGATTGCCAAGCCCATGACCGAGCTGTTGAAGAAGGATGCCAAATACGTTTGGACCGAGGATTGTGAAGCCGTTTCGAGGAATTGAAGAAGCGTTTGGTTACAGCCCGAAGCTGATTTTGCCGGACATACACAAGGATTACCAGGTATATTGTGACGCTTCTCATCAGGGACTCGGAGGAGTACTCATGCAGGAGGGAAAAGTTGTAGCTTATACCTCCAAACAGCTATGACCTCACGAGATGAATTATGCCACACATGATTTGGAGTTAGCAGCCGTAGTGCATGCACTCAAGACCTGGAGACATTTCCTCATCGGAAACCGTTGTGATGTTTACACAGATCATAAGAGCTTGAAGTATATTTTCACGCAGAAAGAGTTAAACCTCAGGCAGAGGAGATGGCTGGAGCTAATCAAGGACTATGACATGAGATTGCATTATCACCCAGGGAAGGCTAATGTTGTAGCAGATGCTTTGAGCCGTAAGAGTTATGTGAATACTCTTATAGCAGGAGGATTACCCCAGGAATTAGTCGATGACCTCAGAGATCTCCGACTGGAGATAGTTCCGAGAGGATATGTTGCAACTCTGGAGGTTCAGTCCACTTTGGCCGAAAGGATTCGTGAAGCCCGAAGTCGGACAAGGAAATTGATGAGATAAAGAAAAGATGAATGAAGGAAATGCTAAAGGATTTCGTAAGGATGAATCTGGAGCTATATGGTTCGAGGATCGTATTTATGTACCCAATGATCCCGAACTCAGGAAGCTAATTCTTCAGAGGCTCATGATTCACCGTACTCGATTCACCCGGTAACACTAAGATGTATCTGGATTTGAAGGAAAGTTTACGGTGGGCAGGTATGAAGAAGGATATTGCCGAGTACGTAGCGATATCGATGTTTGCCAGCGAGTAAAGGCGGAACATCGAAGCCAGCGAGGGTTACTTCAACCTTTGCCGATCCCGAGTGGAAATGTGAAAAACTTGGAATGGATTTTATCACAGGATTACCGGGACCCGTTCAGGTTATGATTCCATCTGGGTAGTGGTTGATCGATTGACCAAGGTAGCTCATTTCATTCCGTGAAGACTACCTATACCAGTGCTAAGTTAGCCAAGATATACATGACCAGGATCGTATATACGCATGGAGTTCCGAGGAGTATCGTGTCGGATAGAGGAACACAATTTACCTCAAAGTTTTGGAATCGGTTGCATGAAACTTTAGGTACAAGGCTGGAGTTGATATAGCCTTTCATCCATGAGCAGATGGACAGACCGAGAGAGTCAACCAGATTACGGAGGACATGTTGAGAGCTTGTGTGCTAGACTATGGGTCTAGCTGGGATGATAATTTGCCATACGCAGAGTTCTCATACAACAACGATTATCGACCGATCGAAGATGGCCCCTTTCAAGCTCTATACGGAAGGAGGTGCGAACACCATTCTTTGTGGGATGGTGTTGGAGATCGAACACTTTTCGGTTGCGATCTTATCGGAGATTCGAAAAGAAAGTCAAGCTGATTCGAGATAGGCTCAAGATAGCTCGATCGAGGCGGAAGAGTTATGCCGACGAAGAACGCAAGGAAGTAACTTACGAAGCGGAGACCGAGCATATCTTCGTGTGTCCCCACCGTGGAATCAAGAGGTTCGGTGTCAAAGGAAAGTTAGCACCCGATTCATTGGCCCTACAAAATCCTCGAGCGTCGTGGAGAAGTTGCTTACAAGTTGGAATTGCGGAAGGATTGTCCGGAGTTCATGATGTCTTCCATGTTTCTCGGTGAAGAAATGACATGCCGACATGGCCGATATTCCGTTGAGACACGGTGCCCTAGAGGCCATACAGCTCGACGGTGATCGACTTATAAGGAGAAACCCGTCCGAATCCTCGAGACTGCGACAGAGTCACCCGCAGCAAGATCATCAAGTTTTGCAAGGTCTTTGTGGAGTCATCACTCGAGGAGGAAGCCACCGGGGCGTGAAGAAGACCTCCTTGAGACCACCGCACCTATTTGCTAGCCAACCCGAATCTCGAGGGCGAGATTCATCTTAAGGTGGGTAGGTTTGTAACATCCCAAATTTCCTATTTGGAATGTTTTACAATTATAACTAAGCATCTATGCATTTTGTTTGAATTTGAGTGGCATTTGAAGTTTCAGAAGTTTTTGGAGCTGTTGGAATTTGAATTCAAAGTTTGGCAGTTGAAATTTATTTCAAATTAATGCCTGACAAATACTTGAGACAAAGTATGAGAGGAGTAAACATGACACTCCAACAATGTCAGAAGAAGACATTGCCAAAAAGTTTGAATTCAAATTTGAGTTTTATTTGGAATCTTAGAAAAATGATTTTTTATAAAGTTTGAATTTTGCCCCTGGAAAAATGTTCAAATTATAGGGAATATTCCCCTGATCATTTTGATATATATATGTCCTATATAAAATATTTATATTTATATATTTTTCTCCTTTCTAAAATTCAAAAAATAAAGAAAGGACCCGGCGCCAGCCAAACCACTGCCCAGCCAGTGGCAAAGGTTGACCAGCAGCTCGGCCAGCCGAGCAGCTGACCCAGCCCGGCCCACCTGCCCCGAGCTGCCCAGCCGAGCCCCCTCGCCTCGACCCTCTCCTCTCGCCTCAAACCCCTGCTTGGGAGACCGAGTGCGCCCGGCCCGCCATTGTCGCCAAGACCGCCACCCCGACCACCTCGACCTCGCCTGACTCCACCCCGAGCCCCCCTTGCTCCGCCCGAACCGCGGGAGGCCCTCCGCCGTCGTCCCGAGCACGGAGCCCCCGCACCAACGTCTCCCGAGCCGCCATCGACCGTCGCGGCGCCAACCCCATGATAAGTCGCCGGAGCTCCCGCCGCCGTTAGATCTAGATCCTCGCTCTAGATTAGACGAAGAAGAATACGGTTTTAGTTAGGTTTAATTTAAGTGAGCCGGTTTATTTCCGGTTTAGTTTTGGTTTTAGTTAGGTTAGATTAGATCGGGCCGAAGCGGTTTATTCCGCGTGCGTAGTTTAGTTATTTAACGCCGATGCGTTAGATAGGCCCATTAGCGCCCGATTTTTCTTTTAATTTTATTTTTCGTTTCTGTTTTTAACAGAATAGTTTCAGTTTTGAAAAATTCATATCTTTTAATCTACTTCATGTTTTTAAGTGATTCTTTTTTTGTTGGTTTGAAAATTTATTGTAGTTTCTGCAGAAAATATAATTAGTCATGTTAAAATTATTTAAAATTGTTTTATTTTAGATTTAGACAGAATAGTAATTCTGCTATAAAATGAGTTAGGAATATTATTTTTAGTGATTCTTTTGTCACAACTTTGTTTTGACCTTACCTAACCGTAGGTATTTATTTGGGCAATTTTAGAATTAATAAAAAATTAGTTTTAATCAGAATCATGTTATTCCTATTTATTTAACTAGCTACTGTTTTCCTATTGTTTCAAATAGCAAATAATTTTATTTTTCCTATGTGATAGTTTATTCTAGATTAGTTTCTGTAACTTTAGAGCATGAACTTTTATTTACAATAAATAAAACTTTTATTTTATTTTACTTGCTAGGATTGTTTTAGGCATAACAGGAGTTTTATAATAGCTTTTAAGGTGATTCTTTTTGCTCCTAGTTGCATGATGAATTCTTTTCTGTTAGTTAGCAAAAACCCATGCTTAGGTTCTGTTAAGAAAAATTTTGTTATGCAAAACTATTTCTTAGTTGTTGCTTGATGTAGGAAAACAATGAGTTGGATTTCTTGAGTTTTTCTTTGGGTTTTGATTCGTTTGTTTTGTGTGTCTCGTATTACTATGCTGTTATGCTAAGTGATCATATGCTATATGCTTATTATGATTGTTGTTTGCCTCGGTAGAATTTCCGGAGTGCGAAGCTTGCTACCACGAGTCCCTAGCTTTCGAAAATCGTCAGCAAGGCAAGCCATTGATCATAATTTTCTTTACTATGCCTATGATTTTATTGCATTAGAATTATACCTCCCCACCATGCATGCAGTAGGTGAATTTGAAGTTATGTTCTTGAGTAGTATCATGAGGTAGGATGAACCCAATTTCCTTGTTACCATTGCCCGGGACGAAGTAGTTTATTTTGCTATGCTCAGAGGCGGGGTTGGTTGAGTGAATCATAAGGGAGATGTGAGAGTCAAGATGATGACAACCCCATGACTTCACGATCAAGATGGACTTCAAAATTTACTCTTTGGGTGGAGGGCGGTTGGCGGGCACCACGAGAACCCAGTGGTTGGCGGGATGCATGGAGAAGCGCCATGACATCTTGCGGAAAGCTTCACCCAGCCACGAAGAGGCGGATGTATACCCCATTGACGGAAGCTTACATGCAGCCGCAAGCCATTATGGGCTCTGGCTTGGTCAACCCTAGTTGTGACTCTGGCGGACGGTGCTACGAGATGTAGAAGAGCGGTAGGATTGGATGGGTACGGCGGTGGCGGAGGAACTCTTGGAAGACCTGTTTGTTCGTCCGTCTTCAAACACCGAAGTGCGAAGACTTAAAAGGAGGAGCGATTCTTGCGGGTAAAGTGTGCAAACCTCTGCGAGAGAAAAGATCTAATCGATTAGCCGTGTCCCGATTCACGGACAATTTGAGCCTCTGGAACTTGGAAGTATTTGAAATCTCAACACGATATTAATAAATTAATTGAGGGATTATTTAATAATTGGGAATGAGACATTTGGTTGGTGGAACCATCTCAATAATTACCAACAATTTTGTAGTATTTACAAGCAAGTCCTTTGTTGTAGGGAAAAGCGGCTTTTCGCATAAAAACAATGAAACTTAGAGCCCCACAGCCAAATTGCATATAGTGTTAGTAATTTTATTATTGTTCTCTCTTCATGACTTGCCGGCATATTCAAAATGCTGACCTACACGGCTGCAACGTCTTATGTTGCATAGGAGTATTCCGATCAGGAGTGAGGCTACGATCCGCGCTTGGCGATTGCCCTATGGAGTCGGATGGACTCGCTATTCTTCTACGCTTCCGCAGCTTTACTTAGTTTATTTCTAATGAGTTGGCCTTCGGCCGAATTTATTCTATTGTAATAAAGACTCGATATGAGAATCGTGTAATAAATTCAGGTGTGATTGAACTTTGATTATTTCATCAATGTCTTGTGTGTGCGGCATGATCTTGGGATGAATGCAGACCACGTAGACTTGACCGATTTTGGGTCGGGTCGCTACAGAGATAGTATCGAGCCGAGTTGACCGTGGGGCGTAACCCCTAGGATCGGAAAGCCATAGGAAGAGACTATTTATTTTATGTCCTTATCATTACGTAATTCTCCCCTGTTCATTTCGACTTCTCTCCGATTTTCAACATTCTAGATGGCGCGAGTTCACCCCAGTTTGCTACGGAGTTTTGCCACCAGATGAGGCGATGCCTTCGGCAAGAAGCTGGTGCAGATCGTGAAGAAGCTGAAGATTGCTCTGCCCTCAATCACCGGAAGCCTACCAATGCGCTTCCGGCGGATACCGCTTCAGGATTGAGGTGCACATTCGGGGAGAACCTTCGGAGGACATCTGAGCCTATTGACTTTGAGTTTACCGATTTCAATTGGATCCTCGGAAGAGACATGGCGATTTATCGTGCACTTGGACATCTCCGAGAAGAGTGCAGGCGAGCTCGATCCATCGAGACCTCGCCATGATTTCTCGCGAGCGAGGAGCGGAGATATCATCCGTACCGTGAGGGCGACTCCATTCTCTCATATGTCCAAGACTTGGAGTGTCTCCTCAGAAGCAGGAGATCCGGACTTCGCCGTAACTTCGAAGGTACACAGGAGGCTGTTGTTCCGTGAACTGAGGCCGGAGGAGAAGGCACCGCAGACTTCCTTGACCATGAGGAAGAAATCGCGGATTTCATGGAGAGGGTCGACAAGCTGAAGATGGATGTTGCCGCATTAGAGGAAAAGATGGACTTGGGAGAGGACCTTTTTCCGAGTGGAGATGACGGACCTCTCGTGAGCAATGACCAGGATTATGAAGGGAGCTCCACTGAAGAAAGCCGCAAGAGGAGATGTCGCACCAGAGGAAGCCCCACCGGAGGGCGCCGCACTGGAGGGCGCAAGGATTATTGATGAACACATGTAGTCGACCGCCATGTTATTTTATTTTTCCGTCGATCAGTTAGGCCGTTATTTTCGATATTTGTAATCGAGATTGAACCATGTTTGAGTGGATTGAATAAATGATTGGTGTGGTTATGATTGTGCATTCATATGGGTAGTGATATTTTCTCATTAGACCCTTGTTCTATTCTAATTTTCTCATCCACTCCAAAACACGGATGCCTCCGAGGCGTGACCCTGGTCTCAACTTTCCGCGGAGCTCACCCGGCTGATCCAGCAGCAGAATGCCCTCATGCGAGATGCTCATCCGAACGAACAACAACAACAACAACAACAATCCACCGCCACCACCCCTGTTGACAACTTGACCCGCTTCCTAAGGTTGAATCCGCGGTGTTCTCTAGCGACCGAGCCGATTGTGGCGATGATTGGCTCCGCAAGGTCGGAAGGAGTTAGCCTTCTGCTGGATGCAGAGAGCGAGAAGGTGCGCTTTGCACATCAACTTGATGGACCTGCAGCCTCTTGGTGGGAGAACTACACCGCCACTTATCGCCATCGCCACCATCACGTGGGATCGGTTCGGCGAGCTTCGCACGCTCATGTTTCAGTGGAGCCATGAGTGCGAAGAAGCGTGAGTTCCGCAACTTACGCCGAGGGAACCGTCTTGTGGGTCGATCGTGGATGAGTTCAGCAAGTTAGCTCGCTATGCCGGATGATGTGGCCACAGATGCCAAAGCAGGAAAAGTTTCTCGAGGACTCAATGGCGAGCTGGGTATGCAGCTAATGGTGGCTACCTTCAATAACTACGGGGAGCTGGTAGACAAGGCCACCATACTTGAAGGCAAGCAGCAGCAGATTGATAGCGCAAGCGGAAGTATGGTCGCGGAAGTACAACTCGGAGCTCAGCGAAGCCCGTTATGCCCCATACTCGGGAGGGCATACCCATCACAACCATGGAGGACATAACCATGGAGGAAATGGGAACAAGCGCAACCAGGACAACAAGTCAAGCAATGGAAATGGCAATGGAAGCGACAATGGCAACCACATCGTCCTGCCCGGCTCGAGAAAGATCTGAGTCACATCACTTTCAAGTGCGGAAAACGGGCACTATGCCACCGACTGCCGGAGGCCAAGCGGAGGAATGGAAGCGGCAATGGAAGCTCAGCGAAGAAGCCCAATCCTTTTCCTCGTGCTCGGGTGAACCACATTGGCGTGGAGGGCGTCTATGATCAGCCGACAACTTGTGGTTGGTAAGTTTTATTAAATTCACATCGATATTGGTACTCTTTGATTACGGTGCAGCGCATTCATTCATATCAAGGGTAGTTGTGGAAAAATGCGTGTTGCCCACTAGAACCCTTAGAAGCCCTCTTCCGTCGGTTCAGCAGAGGAGAAATGATGGCGAGCTTAGGCTGTCATGCAACCCTCAACATCGAAACCATAAATTTCCCTTGAGACCTCATAGTATTGGAAAACCAGACCTTGGATGTGATCCTAGGCATGGATTGGTTGGCGAAGTTTGAAGGAAACATAGGCTGTGCCCAAAGTCGATTACGCTCACCACCGGGGCGAGAAGAGGATCAAGTATGTATCCGGCGTATCCCAATGAAGAATCGGTGCATTCCCTCACGGGAATTGTTAGGAGGAAATGCCGTGGTGCAAGATTTTCCGATGTGTTTCCATAGGAATTACCAGAATGCCACCGGGCGAGAGACATTGAATTTCTGATTGAGTTATTGCCGAGCACAGCCCCAATATCCAAGAGACCCTATCGGATGCCCCGAGCGATTTGAAAGAGATCAAGAACCAAATTAATGAGCTATTGGAGAGAGGATATATTCGCCAAGCTCGTCACCTTGGGGAGCCCCAGTTCTTTTGGTAGAGAAGAAGGATGGAACCACGAGAATGGTTGTGGATTATCGTTAGTTGAGCGATGTGACCATCAAGAACAAGTACCCTCTGCCGATGATTAATGATCTATTTGATCAGCTAGTTGGAGCCAAGGTATTCTCCAAGATCGATCTTGATCGTGGTATCATCGATTGAAGATCCGTGAAAAGATATACCCAAAACCGCATTCACCACTGGTATGGTTTATATGTGTATACCGTCATGTCATTCGGATTGACTAATGCCCTGCATACTTCATGAATTTGATGAACAAGGTATTTATGGAATATCTGGACAAGTTTGTCGTGGTGTTCATCGATGATATCTTGATATTCTCCAAGAGCGAGGAAGAGCATAAGGAACATTTGCGTCTAGTTACGGAGAAACTTGAGAACATCGGTTGTATGCCAAGTTCAGCAAATGTGAATTTTGGCTGAAGGAAGTCGGATTCCTCGGACATGTTATTTCAGGAGAAGGAATAGCAGTTGACCCGCCAAGGTTGAATCAGTCACCGATTGGCGTTCGCCCACCTCGATCAAGGAGATCCAGTTTTCTCGGACTCGCGAGGATATTATCGGAGGTTTATTGAAAATTCTCGAAGATTGCCAAGCCCATGGTGAGCTGTTGAAGAAGGATGCCAAATACGTTTGGACCGAGGATTGTGAAGCGGTTTCAGGAATTGAAGAAGCGTTTGGTTACAGCCCCAGTACTGATTTTGCGGACATACACAAGGATTACGGTATATTGTGGCGCTTCTCATCGGGGACTCGGAGGAGTACTCATGCAGGAGGGAAAAGTTGTAGCTTATACCTCCAAACAGCTATGACCTCACGAGA